>JBAGKK010421060.1:0-37968 GCA_037177015.1 Euceroptres primus
CGGGACGCTCAGGGGCGGGGGACAGAATCAGTGAAGCGTGAACGACCATGAAGGTGGTCCTCGATTCAGGGGCCTTTGATTCAGCGACGACTGTATTTATAATAAATTATAATAACTTTTTTACGGCAAAAGTACTGAAAAACGGTAAAAAAAGTACTAACACCAGGTTTTTATATGATTTTATTATAAAAAATTAATTGTTTATCAATAAAAAAGTATATATTAATTATTTGAAATTAGTGCCAATCACTTCATTTGCATAAAAATGTTCAAATATGACCTTACTTGCCCCGTATGGTACACTCAGGTGATTATATGCAAAAAAGGGGTCAATTTCTAGGGTCATAACTTGTGACCTATTAGGGCTAGGACACGTTATTTTATTTCATTTTACGCAGAATTGAGTCTACTTTAATTTCTTTTCTCGATCTTTCATCAAAGGATCAACAGGAAACGAGGTATTTTCAAAAAACACAATTTTTCTGATTTTAGTAAAAAAATGCAAAAAACGGGACTTTTTGAAAGATCACAAATCACAAACTAATAAGACTAGAATGCCCTTTTTCTGATTTACGTAGAATTTTGTTTACTTCATTTCATCCTTTGGCATCACTATCGTACTTTGCCCATAGAACGCCCTGTTTCGATACAACTCCGCAGGGGGGAAATTGCCCTGAAAAATAGGTCAAAGGTCTTTGACCTATTTTGGTCACTTTGAGAGGTCATAACTGAGGAGTAAGCAGCAAAAAAGTTAAAATGAACTTATTCACTTTTGCTCGCTTATGGACAGATTTCTCAAGTTTTAAACGTGGAAACAAAAAAAAAGTACTTCGTATAAATATGTGTATCATATTGAATCCCCTCAAATGATTTTTTTGCTTTAAAATCTTCATTTTTGTAACTTCACTATATTATAAAACACTGTCAAAATGTGGTTAATTTTTTATCAATTTTGAAATTTTTTGTATGTTTTTAAGAAACAGTTCATAAGGTTCAAAAACTTGCAATAAATTATCATAAATTTTTAATAAAAAAAAATTCTCTTTGAACTTATGCAGTTTTGGTAAAGTACAATATTTTAAAAGTGGAAATTCTTTACCTGAAAATATTTTTTCCTAAATATAACAATGACAGACGGATTCCTAAGATCCTAAATATATAGAATCTATTCTTATCTCAATTTTTTAAAAAATGAATTTATTCATTTTTGGCCGCTGACTTCTCAACTGCCGACCTGTTAGAGCTATAGGACTTTGTCCTTTGTGGTAAAGTAAAGATAAACTTAAATTTTCACTCATATGATGAACATTTTTTCATAAAATCATTCGGTAACATTCGGTAATCATTCATAACACAAAGTTATAAAAAGTAGTGATTTTTCGACAAAATTCGGAAA
This sequence comes from Euceroptres primus, assembly GCA_037177015.1. NCBI lineage: Eukaryota > Metazoa > Arthropoda > Insecta > Hymenoptera > Figitidae > Euceroptres > Euceroptres primus. Next base: position 1,397 of record JBAGKK010421060.1, read on the forward strand.
AAAGGGTTTTTTTGAAATTACCGTATCTCGAAACCTATTAGAGATACCGTAAAATCACCTAACTTCGGACACTGCCCCAAACGTCAGACTCCCATTTTTCTTTGCTTCCAGATAATTAAATGGCATAAAAGTAACATAAATTAAAGTGGTGTGGAAAGTTATGTATTAAAAAATTAGTATAAACCCAAGAATAATAGGTATTCGAACTTAGAGCCATCAGTGTCCGTACGGTAGAAGATTCTTTTGTTTGTTTTTCTTAGAATAATGTACAATTTATTTTTTAATTTGAACTTTTTTTTGTACAACGCAATGGAAATGGTCCGCGCACGCAAACGTAAATTTTGAAAATTCTTTTAAAAAAAAAAATCCCTGTGGCAATCGATCTGTTCTTCCCATTATTAGAGGTCATTCAGGACCCCGTCAAGCAGCTATTTAAAAAAAATCGCGTCTGGGAATTATTCGGGAAAAAAACTACCAGTTGCCTAGACTACTAACAAAGTAATGAAAAATGAGATGTAAAATCTCGGAATTTATATTCCTAATGACTGGGCATTAAAAATTGGAGGAGGACGTATAATAATTATTTAAGCTCTATGACGAAGCAGAGAGTCGACGGTAGCAGGTTTCAAACGTTAATTCTAAGTTTACTGTCGGTGGTTTGATTATAATATAAAACGGGGTAATAAAGGTACAGCCTACGGGCATCTATGAACTCTCTTCCCCAGATGGGCACGTGATTAACGTTTCTTTTACTGCGAATGTAAAGCGCTTTACTGCCACCCTATTCGGTATATCGTATTATCATGGTGGAGATCGGGGCTTTATTATGACACGACAGGGTCGCAGGACCCTCGAATGTGGTGGATCCTGCCCCAGGGAATATTAGTCCTGGGAACCCGGCTAACATTGCTTCCTACAGGACTTGCCCTACAGGTCCTGGACTCTGCGGTTCAGGATAACGTGTCCTGTTATTCCCGCGGGCTCTTCCCGTCCGTCCTTTCCCAAATCCTGATATCCGTTTTTTCCAACGAATTTCCGCAAATTTCCCATTTACTGCAAAAGGTGAGATGGTCTTAAAAAATGAGTATTTCACAAATTGATGGAAAAAACAGATTTTCAATTCCTGGTACACTTTTATTCAGGGCTTTGCTAGAGGTTTCATAAGGATTGTTTTTCTCGCAATCTTCAGAAACAAAATCTTTACTTGAGAATTGATCAAAATTTTGTGAATCTTCACGTGTAAGAAAATATAGATAGAAAAAGAAGTGTTTAACAAACGATACAGCTTAATTTTTAAACGCCATTTTATGTAGTCTTAAATGCAAAAATGAGAACTTTGAGAGATCTGTTGTTTAAAGAAAAACAAACATTATTTATCTTCAATTAAACAGTTCTTGAGAAAAACGTACTAAAAGTTTGATTTTATCAATTTGTCATGTCTTCATATAACTTGGTGTGCAATTCTTAAAAATGATCTAATTAGCTTTAATTTTGTTTTCACTTTATTCAGAAAGAACACTTTTAATAAAAAAAGAACACTTTACCACAAATAAATTATAAAAAAAGATCATAATGATATTTTTCATAATTTATTTGTACTTAAAAACAGTTATATCATGTTATTAATAATTATTATTAATAAATTTTCATTCCCTATTTCTTTATAAAATAAATTCTATGTAGAATTTCTGTATCAAATTTCCATAGGGATTCCATATGGAATTCATACAATAATAAAATGCCATTTTATATTGATTTCTATCAAGAATTATTAATTAATTATTCAAGGGTAATTTACGTATGAAATTTTAATATTTTTACTTCTGTCCGAAATTCCCATTGGGATTTATAAGATTCATGTTGAATCCATATTAAATTTCAATATGGAATTTCTGTATCTAATTTCCATAGTGATTCCATGTGGTATTTCCTAATAAAAAGACATTCCATATGGCGTTTTATTATTTTCTATAAAGGATTTCTTTTCCATGTGTAATTTTCATATATGGAATTCTCATTCGGATTTCCATACAGGATTCTTTATAAAATGCCATTACATATAGAATTTCACGCATAGAATTTCTGTATCGAATTTTCATAGGGATTCCATATGAGGTTTCTAATAAAATGTCATTTCATACGGATTTCTATAAAAGATTTCCAAGTATAATTTATTAACGTATGGAATTTTTATATTTTTATTTTTACATGAAATTTCCGTATGGGATTCCTTATATTTTTGTATTTAATTTCCTTAGTGATTCCATGTGGTATTCCTAATAAAATGCCACTCCATATGGGATTTTATTATTTTTTATACAGGATTTCTTTTCCACCTATAATTTACACATTGAATTCCCACACGAATTTCCATATGGGATTTTTTATCACATGCCAATACATATAGAACTCTACGAATGTAGAATTTCTGCATCAAATTTCCATAGGGATTCTATATTGAATTCCTAATAAATTTCATTCCATATGGATTTCTACACGAGATTTCAAAGTATAATTAACATATGGAATTTTATATTTTTATTTTTGCATAAAATTTCCATATGGGATTCCTTATGGATATAAGGAATTCCGTTTGTATCCAATTTTCATAGAGATTCCAGATGGGATTTCTAATAAAATGCCATTCCATAAAGAAATCCTAGTATAGAAGAAAATATTTGCAATAGGCAATTTGTTTTTAGACTAATAAATCATCCTTCATAATATGAAATACTTTCTCCTACATACGTATATTATAAAAAAAAGATATATTCTCTCCTACGTATACAAAAAGATACTGATAACAATAATAATTAATCCCTCTTGAGTTATACAATAACGTAAAATATTTTTTATATGAATTTTTATGAATTTTTTTATGAATTTTATATGAATTTGAAATTTATATATAATTTTAAAATTATAGCAAATATTTATATTTATAATAGAGAGCAATAATTTATAATAAAGAGTTAACAAAAAAATTCAATTATACTAGGAAATAATGATAATATGTAAAATTTAATTTCAAACTACTTTTGAAAAAATAAATTTACAAATTAAGAAAGGGCAAATCAAAGAAGACGGAATTCTTGGATACTTCCTAATACACCACATCAAAAATTTCCAACCAGCAGAAAATAATACGACCTATCTTCTGCTCAAGATACCAAATATTTTCCACCCTATTAAAAATTAACTGCATGAAAGGTAAAATTCACAGGATAACTTTTACCCAAATAGCGGGATAATTTTCTTTCGTTTGACAATGGTAACACATGTATTTTTGATAAGACGTAAAATTTTCTCAATAAGAATTTAGTTCCACTCAAAAATTGACCGAAACTTTGAATAGAGAATATAGAATAGAATATTGAATAAAGGATATAGAATATTTTCCACAACATGTCGAAATACATAATTTCAACTGGATCCATATTTAAAATATTTCCTATTTTACCAAATATCAAATATTTTCTAACTCAAACATTCACTGCATGAAAAATTAATTTCACAGGATAAATTTCCCAAATATCGGGATCATTTTCTTACGTTTTACCATGGCAACATATGTATTTTGATAAAACATAAATTTGTCTAAATAAGAATTTAATTCCGTTAAAAAATTAACTGCATTGTAAATAGTTAGGTTTCTTTTATGTTTGGTCCTCTTTTTTATAGGCATTTATTTAGACTCAAGCTGAATTGCTTACATTCGAATAACTGTATGCTCTTAATTTCAATGCAAAACAATCTAAAAATATGTTTCGAATTTAAGACCTTGAAATATAACTTAATTATAATTTATCTAGCGTTGAAATATAACTTATTTTACAGTTTGCAACTTTGAATAGAGAATATAGAATATAGAATGGAATATTGAATAAAGGATATAGAATATTTTCCACAGCTCTTTGAAATATACCTATTTGATATACCTATATTTCCTATTTGACTAAATATCAAATATTTCCTATTCCATTAAAAATAAACTACATGAACAATTAATTTCACAGGAAAAATTATATGCAAACAGCGGAAAAATCTTCTTGCATTTTACCATATCAACACATACATTTTGATAAGACATAAAGTTTTCTAAATAAGACTTTAATAATTCTAAAAAATTAACTGAAGCAACTTTTAATAGAGAATGTAGAATAGAATATTGAATACAGCATATAGAATATTTTCTACAACACTTTGAAATATATAATTTCTACACGGGACATTACAAATATTTCCTATTTGACAAAATATCGAATATTTCCTATCCCATTAGAAATAAACTGCACGAAAAATTAATTTCACAGGATAAGTTTTACCCAAACAGCGGGATAATCTTTCCTTTTACAATGGCAATGCATATATTTTGATAAGACATAAAGTTGTCTAATTAAGAATTTAATTCCTCTAAAAAATTAACTGCACTGAAAAAGTTGGGTTCTTTTTATATTTCGTCCTCTTTTTTATAGGAATTTATTTAGATTCGAACTAAATTGCTTACATTCGGATAATTTAATTTCTTAATTTCAATTCAAACCAATTATTATTATTAGTATTATTATTATTATAATATTATTATATATAATAATCTACAAGTGTTCACAGCTGATACATTTCGTCCGCAGCATGAAGTTGGTTTGCAGAGATACTTTTGTTTTTTTATTATTTTAAATTTTGAGATTGGTTTTTATATATAATATGTAATAATAATTTTGATGGGTTCGCATTGTGAAGCTCTTCCACAATTAGACGTTTTTGTTGACGTTTTTCAATTATTTTCAATAATAATTTTTATTTGTTCACCTGATTTTAAAATTAAATTGGAGCAGTTCTGTTTATTTCAACTTATCACTCCATAATTATCTTTTGCAACTAATTTTAATCCATTTTCATAAGCCCAAATTATTAAAGAAAATATTTTCGATATTATTTAGCAATTTTCTATTTTAAATTTGTATTTTAGGACATCGCATAACCTGACATTTTTCAAACATTTTTGTTTATAATTTCTAAACGAAGTCGTCTAAAATTTTTAAACTTACCTAAATTGTTCCCTGATGGGAGTACTTTGCTCAGATATATTTAGAAAAAATTAATTAATCACAGGATGTGTGAAAAATAATAGGGATTTAAAATGGACAACATTTTGGCAATCACCCATAAATTCATGGTTGCTTTTTATAATAACCGTTATAAATTTCCAATAAATATTTCAGCAAATTATTGTTAATATAGTCGGTCTTACGGTCAATATGAAGTCAAAATAAAAATTTCTCCAAAAAAAAACATGTAAAACATATTTATTTTTTGAAAAAACGAAATCCTTAACGTTTCGACTAACACTGCGGGTCTTTTTTAAGAGTCGATAAAACAAATCTATAATTTAAAGGGGAGGAATTTTAAAAGTCACATAATTTATGTTGTCGATTAAATACAAGTTTTTACAAAAAATAAAATAAAATCGTTATTGTCATACCTGAGTAATTTAACAATTTTCTTTGAGTATTTAGTTTTGTTTTTTGTAATTTAAAGAATACTTTATAGTGTATTAGAAATGCGTAGTTTAGAGATCTAATAATAATGAAATGTGAATACTGTCGATTCGTTCACCACACGATTTAGTGACCATTTTTACTAACTTTTATACAGTAATGATTAATTCGCATTACCAATGAATTTAGTAGAAAAATTTATTACTGAAGTCAAATTCAGTGCTGTGACTGAAGTGAATTAGCAATATTTCACTGCTGGTCAGACTGAAAATTTATAAAAAAAATAGTTATTAAATCATTTGGTGAACAAATCGACACAGTTTTATAAGTCAAGAGTGGCTCTATTACAAATTTAGAGAGTTTAGTAAAATTTACATATTACCACAAATGTATGCATTTCATTATTATTAGAACTAAAATTACGCCATTTTAAAGTGAAGTAAATAATTATTTACTTCGCTATAAAAGGGTGTAATTTAGAGATATAATATAATAATGAAATGTGAATACTCCTGATTCGTTTACCACATGATTTTTAAACAATAATTAAATACGTTTCCTCTGAATTAAAAATTGTACAATAAAGTGTATTAAAAATTCTATAAACATACATATACTTATAGTATTTTTCGTATTCACTTAAAATATATTTTAGTATTTTCTTTTACTGTCTTTTAACAGTTCCTAATGCAAAGTTTCAAGCGCGCTTCAGCGCTCGTATAAAATTGCTAGTCCAGAAATATGTTTCCAATTTAGGACTGAAGTGAGATTAAAATAAATGAGGGACGATTTTGGATGTGTCCTGATTTAATACCCATATCTAGCCTTGAAATAGAACTTTTTTACAGTGTGCAACTTTAAATAGAGAATATAGAATAGAATACTGAATACAAAAATATTTTCCACAACACTTCAAAATATATCATTTCAACAGGATCCATTTCCCACTAAACTGGGAAATAAATTCTTAAAATAGGTACTACACATTTCCTTTATCAAACTTTTATACAACTCTTTTTAAAATTCAGAACACGGAAAAAAGAAGGCAGAATAAGGTACAATCCTTCTTGCAAAGTGCAGTGAATTTGCAGATAAGAGTGGCTTCAAGAAGCAAGAAGTAATGCACATCAGATGAATGGGTTATGGCCTCTGGCTCCTGGGGCAAGGGGTAAGTCGTTAGAAGATAGTAAGGGCACGGTATGGCCGTTTATCAATGATATACAAGCAAGCTCGATACGTGGTGGTTGTACAAGTTGAGAAGGTGGCATCGGCCAGGAAAAGGGGTGAATGTATAGATGTGTGGTTGGCATTATGCCAGGAGGCACGCGACCTCGCCTATCGCGTAAATATGAACTGCTTTATGCACCATACTTAGTCGATATTGACCTCCTTCGATGACTTTCTTTGAACGAATAGAGATACTTTGCCTGAAGACTCAGGAGGCCATGAGGATGATCGAGTGTAGATGTTAAGTGAACGGATTTGAGTCAAGACCAACCTTTTGAGCCAAGTCTGAGTGATTCAGAGTAATAATACACTTTCCAAGGTTTATTTCATAGTCTATTTATGATCTCTTTTTCAGGAAGGCATTCTTCACTTCCATTGCACACATTAAGGGATTAGACTGAAATGAAATGAAACAAAATTTGACCGCATATCTTTAATGTACCGTGAAACAAATGTATGTTTGATTCAAACAAGTTCTTTGTTTGTCTTTATTTGTCTGATTTTAATAAATATTTTTGTTTCAATGAAGCAAACCTTTTGTTTAAATTCAATAAAGTCCTTGATTATATTAAACAAGTTTTTGTTTAAATAAGGTAAACTTTTTATTTAAATTCAGTAAATTCATTGTTTACACTGAAACATTTTATTTTATATAAAATAAATGTTTTCTTTAAATTTAACATTTTTTAAAATAACTACAGATTTTGTTTCATTTAAAAAAATAATAATTTCGATTCAAAAATAAAACAAATAAGAGGACTAGTAAGGACTATTTTAGGCCTAGGATCTGAAAAAGAACGTCTTATATGAAATGTTAAAAACGCATATTTTATTACAAAATTGACAAAAACTTCAAAAAACAATGTGAAACATAGAATATGTATAATAAGAAACGCAGATATATACATCATAATTTTTTTTTCTTGTCATGTTATCATGTTATCATTGAGTATTTTAATTGATAATAATCAATGAAAACATGTTATCATGTTATCATTGAATATTTTAATTACAGAAATTATCAATTCAACAGATTTGGTTAAACATGTTCAAAATTTACATGCAAAGCTCTGTGTGTGTGTGTGTGTGTGTGTGTGTAAAGAAGTGACTAAAAACTTACAACTGAAACTTTTCCGATGTAGTTGATACTGGACGTTCTATTACAGATAATTGATTATGAATTCAAATAAATGATGAGTCCAATTTTCCACAAACGGTTTTTTATTAAAATAATATAATTGCGATGATAAACTCCTAACGCGAACGCAGATCGTATAAAAAAGTAAACTATTTTACGTTAGGTTATATTGAGAACCACACCACACCATCAGCGCTACAATGGCACATGGCATCACTACTGCGCATAATATTATTTGTTTGAATCAAGCAAATAATTATATAAATTCAAATAAATGTATTTAAAACAAAATTTTCTGTTGATTGAAGCAAATCTTTTGTTTAAATCAATCAAACTGTGTCAAACAAATTATTTGTTTCAATCGAAAAGGTAGATATTATTCATTTATTAAAATCAAACAAATGTTTCATTAATTGAAACAAAAAATTTGATTCTTTTGATAATATACATTCAAACAAATTCTTTTGTTCGGATTAAACAAAATTTTTTCTCAATGTAGGTTCATATTAAGTTACAGTGTTAGAAATGTTCGTTTTTCGAAAGTTTTAGGTTATGTAGGTTACATAAATTTTTATGAAATTTAAGAAAATTTTCAGAAACCGTGTCTGAAAATTGCCAAACTGTAACTGAATTTTTATGAATTTTTCTTAAATTTCAGTAATAGTAACTCAATTTTCCAAAACTTATATTAAATTTACTAAATTGTAACTGATTATTAAAATCTATCTTAGGTTTATAAAACAGTAACTGAATTTCCAGTTACATGTAACTGCATAAAACTTCAGTTATCTGTACGTAAAATTTTGTCTGTTACAGTTTCGGAATTTTAAGTTACAAGTTTCTGATTTTTCAGTTACAAGTATCGTAAAATTACGTTACTTGAACGGAATATTCAGTTACTTGTAACTAAATTAATTTTTCCTAAATTTACAAAAATGTAACTGAAATTTTCGAAACTGTTACTGAAATTTACGAAACTGTAATAGTTTAACAGATATTTCTATTGATTTTGCAGAAAAGAGTGTAAAATTCATAATTTTAACAGAAATTTCTGTAAATATAACAGAAAAAATCTGGTGTCCCTATATTAACAGATGAGTTCTGTTAATATGTTAACAAATTTTTTTTCTCGTTCTGTTAGAAATTTTCAAGGTAATTTTCAGAGACATGGGACTGAAGTTTTGAGGAGTTACATGTAACTGAAAATTTAGTTAGTTTTTCATAAATTTAAGATTATAATTTAAGATTTATAAATTTCAGATGCAATTTAGTAAATTTAACATACATTTATGGAAAATTCAGTTACCGTAACTGAAATTTAAAAAAAAAGTAATGAAAGTTCAGTTACATTTTGGTAATTTTCAGATAGGGTTTGATTTAAATTTTAAATGATCCATTTCTTGTTGTTAAACTAACTGAAAGTTTAGTTGGTTTTATTAAAATCTAGTTGATTTTACTAGTTTTTTCGTTAATTTTACTAGAATTTAGATTTTAGATCTATTTTTACTGTTTTACTATTTTACTATTATCCTAATTTTCAAGAATCGTGTATACTAAAGGACACTACCCGTTCACTGTTGAATAAATAAATGAATAAATAAATTTAACAGTAATCACACTTTTATTCCAGTGTATACAATTAATTTCACAGATTTGAAGGGTCGTTGGGCAAATGGGCGTAAGTGCCAAAACGCGAATTTTACAGGAGGCACAAAAAACTATCTAACTTTAACGCTTTTAATTATTTAAAAAAAAAACAAGAAATTATTTTCGAGCTATTATTGTACTTAACTCTACTGAGTCGTGAAAGGAGCGTTTTGTTTTTAAATGATAAAAAAATTAATTAATAATAGTTGACAGCAATCGCCATCTTTGAATGTAATAAATTTCTATTTATGATAATTCTTGAAAAAACGTCGAAAAAAAGTGGAAAAGGGGGGAAATATATCAATTTAAGAAATTTTAGGGGATTTTGAGAAAAATAAAGGGAAAAGGGGTAAAGGGGAAATAAGAGGAAAAACGGGGAATAGGAGACTGACTGCGATCCCTGTCATTTACATAAAAAGACTTCTAAAAGAAGTAAATAAAATAATAATAACTAAAACTTCAAATTTGTGTCTTCAGGCGGCGCTAGTGTTCCCCATGCTCGAGGTAAATACAGAAATTAAAAATTGGAGAATGTAAACAATAAATCAGGGAGTAAAACCGAAATAATTTGGGTTTCGATTTCTATTTTTCGGTTGAAGTCCTTAAAAATTTCGGTTTTGGTATTCACTTTTTGTTTAAAACCTATAAAAATTTTGGTTTCGGTTCTCGCTTTTCAGTTAAAACCCCTAAATATTTTGGTTTTTCCGTTTTTTTCGGTTTTAGTTGCTTTAACTATAAATGAGGAAAATAAGTTATTGACCATAAAAATTACACACTTTTTTTAGTAAGGAAATAGAGCAAATGATTTCTTGACTTTTAATTGAGATATGTAAAAAATTTTTAAACATCTAGTGTGTGATGAAGATGAAAGCAAGATGAAGTGAGAGATGAAGCAAGATGAAAAAATAAATCAATAGTTATAGATAATCAAAAGCTGTATACAATTTTCTGATATACACATAAGAACGAAACATTTTATGCAAATAAAAATTATAATTTTTTGCAAAAAAAGGGCTCAAACATGAAATTCTGTATACAGTACAACAGATAATCAAAGTTGTATACAATTTCCTGGCATACACATAAGAATAAAGCATTTTATGCAAATAAAAATTATATTTTTATTATTTCAATTTTATTATTATTTCAAACATGAAATGCAAATCACCTAACTTTCACTTTCCGGCTCTTTAGAGACAATAGTACATCAACGAACGTGTAATAGAAAAAATATTTTTTTTCTGTTCTTTGGAACAGTGAAAACATTTGTAAACTAAAGGGTTAAGGGGGACGGGGGTTATTAAGGGTTTCGGTTTCTGTCAATCGGTTCACAGAAAAAACAAAAGATAAAATTTACCTCGATTCTGGGGTAAAAATTACCCGCAACAAAAGTTAACGGGATAAATTTTACCTAAATGTCGGTTAAATTTTCTTTTGTTTTCTATGACAATACATGTATTTTGAAAGTCGTGAAGTTGTCTAAATAAAAATCTATCCCCCTAAAAATTACCTGCAATAAATTTTATCCTTAGTTTTTTCTGTGTTGTTATTAGGGATTTAAAGTAACGGTTTTAGTTTCGGTTTAAAAATTTTTTTTTCGGTTTTGGTTTTAGCTTTTCGGTTTTTATTTTGGTTTCGGTTTTTATAAAACCGGTTTTTTCGGTTTGTATTTCGGTTTCGTTTGTTCTCCTTAAAATAAATCTTCGTTAAATGACTCTCTAAGACTTTAATCAAACTTTAGTCAAACTTGAGAGGGAAAAAACCTTGCAACTCTAATAAATGACCCTCTAAGTAAATTTTCTTCCTTTTTCACATAAAAAAGGGTCTAAAGAAACGATTGAAAATTTTATGAATTATGCAAACGCTATCAGGCACAAAACGTTATCTGGTACGCCAAGGAGAAGAAGTAATTCACTCAGACTTGACGGAGTAAAAATTCGAGGATACGGTAGCGGAGTCGCGACGATACCAATCGAAGATTCGAGTTCAAGCGAAGGGGAAATTTACGAGCTACCCTTCGGCAGGGTGTACAATTCGTGCAACGAAGTCGCGACGACGCCGACGTCTCGAGGCTTCTCTGCGTCGGGGTGCTGCTGCCGAGTGTTTATTTGTTTTCTTTTCTCCTTTCTTTCTCTCCTTTTTTTCTTTGCCTCCGTCCATTTCTTTTTTTTCCGTTAGCATGGCGAAATAAATAGCTTAGTGGTACACAACTTTCAAGAGAAACCTTTTCACAAGACGAGCATCTATGCAAAATAGAAACAATATTTGAGTATAATTACTTCATGTTTTCCTTATTCCCGAATACATCAGAGTTAGAAAATTTGAATTTGAATTAGTTCAGAAATCTTAAAAACTTTTAAGCAGGATTAAATTGCAACACAGAAAAAACTAAGGATAAAACTTGTTGCAGGTCATTTATTAGCAGGATAAATTTTTATTCAGACAACTTCACGTCTTTCAAAATACATTTGCCATGGAAAACCAAAAGAAAATTTAACCGAAATTTGGGTAAAATTTATCCTTTGAAGTAAATTTTTACCCCGAAATTGCGGTAAAACTTATCCTTTACTTTTTCTGTGAAGTAATCTCACTTCAGTCGCATAATGAATCAGTTTTTTTCGAAAAATACATACAATTATGGTATGAACCATAAATTACTCTGAATATTCAGATAAATTTTATAGTCAGATAGTAATTATTATAGTTAATTGTACATTAGTTTCAGACATTATTTTCTATTTCTATCGTGCCTGGCGAGACGGGAAAAACTGCAACGAGTTTTCTCTCCGCGTAATTGCATTGAAATAGTAATTTAGCGATACATATTTTAAAAGAGCAAGCTCGCGCGCGATGTACTCATGATTCAAGTGCCCCACTGGGAATAGAAAAATTAGTGACTTTTCCAAGTATATAATTCCAGTGGCGTCTCAATTCGTATTTTGCACGCATATGACTGCATAAAGAGGTGAACTTACACACATCAGTTTGTACTTAAGATCGCGTGACGTGAATATCTTGCGTGTTCTGGAAATTTCCTTTCGTCGAGATTGATTGTCCTTGCAATCATTTCCATGGATTTCGTTGATTTGCAGTTTATTTCGAATTTCAAATGAATTTTCAGATTTTAAAGGAATTTTCAGATTTTAAAGGAATTTTCAGATTTTAAAAGAATTTTCAGATTTTAAAGGAATTTTCAGATTTTCATAAATTTAGATGAATTCCTTATACTTTAATAATCATTAGAAAAAGGCAATATTATTTGTCTCATGTTTTCTATTACGTTTACCTTAATAATTATTTTTATTTTTAATTTCATTCTAGTCAGATTTTTTTCAATCGTTGGAGAATAACGAGCTAAGACATACGTTTTCTTTATCCACGACCTCTTCCATTTTCTTCAGTCGAAACTACCGTCGAGTGAATCTTAGCAGTGCATCTACCGAGATAAGAAAAGAAGTCACGACTTTATCTTTCTCACAATTAAAATTAACGAAGTTACTTGCAGAACAAATTCACCTCTTTATTTTTCTCGTTATACTCTTGCCTCTTGGACTTGAATTTCTACTTGTTCTAAATCAGATAATTTTAAAATTTAATTTTACATTGTTGCCTGATTTAATTTTTATATCCCACTTTCAGTACAAAGAAGTTAAAAACAAATATACTTAAATGATTATCAATTTACATAAAAATATAATTTCCTATTTTTACAGGGAAAATGATTAGATTCGAACTGATCCAGCTCAATCATAAATAGTTTTTTTTAAAATGATAGTTTTGAATGCAAAAGGTTACAATGGTAAAAAATAAAATCTTGTAAAATGGTAAACGATAATATCTGGTAAAATGGTAAAATTCAGTAGAATTATTATTATTTTTTTTTCAATTTGATTGAAAGTTTCAATTTTGAAGAACTTTACGTTTCAATTATTACTTCTTTGCCTCTTAAAGAATTTTGAAAGAGAAATGTAAAGAGACTGAAGAATAAAATAATTTCTGTCACAATTCTTTATTGAAAATTAGTTATTTGGATATTTATTCTTTTTTCAATTCTAGAACAAAATTTCAAAATGTTTACTTCATATTATTGATTAAAATCTCATTTTATTCTTAAAAAGATTTTCTAATATTCTATTTATTTATAATTTTCTCAATAACAAAATTAAATAAAAATCTGTCAAAAACTCTTTGAATCTGAATTAGTGAAAACTCAGCCACTAATTTACTTTGGTTAAATTTCTACCAATCATTAGTACTTTTTGACTAAAACTTTACTAGAGTGGACGAAAAATTTCATTTTCTCAATTCCCTGACTTTTCTCTGACTTTTCACTGACAAATTTCTCATTTTCCCTGACTAGTGATATTTTAAGTTCATAATTTCAATCTTTTACTTTTCTTAGTAATCAATCTGTTATGTCCGGAAAAGTTTTTCAAAGTTTTCTAAAGCAAAATCAAATTTAAAATTTTAAAATGGACTTTTGTAAACTTTTATTTATTTACATTTTTTCATACAGAAATTCCCTGACCGTTTCAAAGTTTTCTTAAAAAATGTCTGACTTTTTCATGATTTTCCCTGACCAACAAAATTCTTTGACTTTTCTCTGATTTTCAGATTTTCCCTGACCTGCAGCAACCCTGCTTTAGTAAAGAGTTGAGAACTTTTAAAATAATTAGTAAAATACAAATAATAATAACAAGAAATGTTTACTAAAGTAAATTGGTGGCTCACTTTTCACTAATTCAGATTTAGAGAGTATATTAAGGAATAAATTTTTTTTTTCTGAAACATGCTTCGATTTATTTTCTAAAATTTTTTATTATTTGTTATAGTTTGTTATTTATTACAACCAATAATGGGCTTCTTTTCTGCAGGAAAAGAACATCCTTAAAAACTTTCTAATATTCAAAGTATCCAAATAAGTTGAATCTCTTCAAATAAGATTCGTTTAATTTTTTATCTATTTCCAAAAGAAAGTTTAAAATAACATTAAAATTGGGGAGTAAGCGGCCAAAAGAAAAAAAATTGAGATATAAGCATAGATTCTATATACTCAGGACTTTAGTAATCTATCTGTCACTGTTATATTTAGGAAAAAAAATTTTTAGCTAAAGAATTTCCACTTTTAAAATATTTTTCTTTACTCAAACTACATAAGTCCAAAGAGAAAAATTTTATTAACAATTTAGTACAATTTATTGCAGATTTATGAAGCATATGAACTGCTTTTTAAAAACTGATAAAAAATATCACGTTTTATAAAAAATTAACAAGGTTTTAACAGTATTTTAGAAAATAGGGAAATTAAAAAATGAAGATTTTAAAACAAAGCAATCGTTCAAGATATTATATGATACACAAAAGTCATATTTATGCGAAATACTTGTAATTTTTTTTTGTTTCCACATTCAAAACTTGAAAAATCTGTTCATAAGCGGCCAAAAGTGACTAATTCCATTTTAATTATTATTAATATTATTATTAATATGATTATTATTAAAATGATTATTATTAATATTATTATTATTAATATAATAATAATTATTATTATATAATAATCTAGAAGTGTTCGCAGTTAATACTTTCCGTTCGCAGCATGAAGTTGGTTCACAGAGATGCTTCTGTTTTTTTATTATTTTATATTTTGAGATTGATTTACATATATAATAATAATAATCTTGATTATTTGTCGTTCGCAGGGTGAAGTTGCTCCACAATTGATAATTTTCCGTTCGCAGTGTGAAGTTGCTTCACTATTGATAATTGTTGTGATGTTGACGTTTTTCAATAGTTTTAAAAAATAATTTTAATTTGTTCACCTGATTTTAAAACTAAATTGGTGCATATCTGTTCAATTTTATAATTCTAAATTTTTGCAAATGCTGATAGTTACTAATTTGTATATTATGGATAAATAAATATATAAATACTTAACTATTAATACTATTAATTTGACGTACAAGTTTTGAAGATTTAAAGTGAAATCTAAACGATTTTAAGTGTTTTCAGTTGAAAATTATTTAATTTTTAACAATTGAGATTCTTTAATTATTAAATTATAATTCAAAATTAATTTATTAATTTTTAACGTTTTTAATTTAATAATGCCGTTTAATTAAGAACATTACCAATTAACTCAAATACATATTTTAAATATGTATAGAATTTTTAATACGTGTCATTATACAATTTTTAATCCAGAGGAAACGTATTGAAATATTATTAAGGAATAATTAAGGGCATTTGATACATAATGGCGTCACAAATTACCATCCGTTCCTTATTTATATTCAGCGGGTTTATTATTAAAGAATTGCAAATATAGCGCTGAAATTTTAGGAAATAATAAAGAATGAGTTTAAATTTTTATTTTAAAAAAATTGTTTTTCAAAATTTAGTGATGCCTCGAAATTGGCAAGCATTTTTATTACAAAAATCTAATGCAACCTAGGTGGCGTCCTTGCCCTTTTCTAAAATTTCTTTATGCTTTGACAGCATCGCACTCTTACCTCGATTATACTTAGCGATTTTATTCGTTCGTTTTAATTACAATTCGATTTTGTGCATATTTTTATTAGCCTTATTTATGATTACATCGATGTTATCTTCTTTAGTTAGTTACAAATGCACCAAAAATTAGTACTAAACGAAAATATCTCAGATCATTATGTGCAATTACGCCATCAACCACCTGGGCTTCAAGGTGATCACAATCTAATTTTAAAAAAAACAACCTTCCGCTCAATATAGAAATTGAAGCGCACCAGACATCGATGCCCACATATATTCCTTATTATTTTCTAAATTTTTAGCCCTATATTTACATTTCTCTAATAATAAACCCGCTGAATATAAAGAATTCCATAGCTTTATATTCAGCCAATGTGATACACTATAAATTCATCTTATGCGAATGACGGTTCTAACGCCCTTTTAAAATAATTTAAGGGGGTGTGATATGTTATGATGTCACGAATTACTGACGGGGTATAAAAAATATTCGGCAAACCTATTTTAAAACAAACAAAGATATAAAGTTCATAACGCATCACTCGTATCACATCATAATCACATCATCACACGCCCTTAAGAGCGCGTGATGCGTTATGATGTCACGAATTACCGACAGAGTATAAAGAATATTTTGCAATCCTATTTTTAAAAGAACAAAGATATCAAGTTGACACTTAAGAGAATGACAGAAAATATAACAGATGTGCCCAACTTGATATCTTTGTTTTAAAATAGGATTGCCAAATAGTTTCTAAACCCCGTCGGTAATTCATGACATCATAACGTATCACACCCCCTTAAAATGATCAAATTGATCTTTTATTTTACAAAATAAATTTTTTACCGCAGTTGACATCAATGCTCCGTTATATCTTTTATAATTTCCTCAAAACTACAGATCGATACATTAATTATTTTAATAATAAGTCTCCCGAATATAAAATCAGGTAAAACTTGTACCATAGTCGTCATAATAGAATTAGCGATCCTATTTAAAAAATTACATTCAGTGGACTTATAATTAAAGTGATGAATGAATCAATTTGTAATTTTGGAAAACGATAAAAGACAATGGAACATTGATGTCAACTGCGCTAAACATTTTATTTTTGTCAAAAAGTTCAATTTCGTAATTTTTAATTATTTTAAAAGGGCGTCAGAACCCTCATTCGCATAAAATGAATTCATAATGTAACATATTCCCTTAATATAAAGATATGGAATTCTTTATATTCAGCGGGTTTATTATTAGAGAAATGCAAATATAGGACTGAAAATTTAGAAAATAATAAGGAATATATGTGGGAATCGATGTCTGGTGCGCTTCAATTTCTACATTGAGCGGCCGATTGTTTTTTAAATTAGATTGTGATCACCTTGAAGCCCAGATGGTTGATGGCGTGATTGCACCTGAGATATTTTCATTTATTACTAATATTTGGTGCATTTGCAACTTACTAGATAAAATAACATCGACGTTATCATACATAAGGCTAATGAAAATATGCGCAAAATCGTATTTGTAATTAAAACGAACGAATAAAATCGCTGAGTATAATCCAGGTGAGAGTGTGATGCTGTCAAAGCAGAATGAAACTTTAGAAAAGGATAAGGGCGCCACCTAGGTTGCTTTAGATTTTTGTCATAAAAATGCTTGCCAATTACGAGGCAATACTAATTTTTAAAAAACAATGTTTTTCAAAATAAATACTGAAACTCACCAAACATCGGTGTCTCAGCATGTTCTTTATCAGTTGCCAAAATTTCAGCGCTATATTTGCATTTCTCTAATAATAAACCCGCTGAATATGAAAAGAAACGGTCGGTAATTTGTGAAGTCATTATGTATCAAATGCCTTTAAAATTAACGATTATTTTCGTCAAATTTTGAGCATACAATTTGACTAGCAAACATATACAATTTTATGTATATAATTTTATATATTAGTACATTGAATCAATCAAAATTTGGATACTTCTAATTTCTTCAATTTACATTCCCTTGCCTATTATTTTACGAAAAAGGTAATACTTATAGTCAACTTGATGTTTAATTCCTGTAAGTATAAAATAAGTAAATAACAATTATTGTCGAATAGTTATAATAAAAAATTACTGAGTAAATAAATAATACAAATTCATAATTGCTTTTTAAAATAATTATTCACTTCGCTTTAGAAGGATGTAATTTAGAGATCTAGTAATAATGAAATGTGAATACTGCCGATTCGTTTATCACATGATTTAGTAACCATTTTTACTAACTTTTATACAGTAATTATTAATTCGCACTACCAATTAATTTAGTAAAAAAATTTATTACTAAAGTCAAATTCAGTACTGTGACTGAAGTGAATTAGCAGTATTTCACTGTTAATCAGACTGAAAAATTAGTAAAAATGGTTAATAAATCATTTGGTGAACAAATCGACGACAGTTTCATTAGTCAAAAGTGACTCTCTTACAAATTTAGAGAGTATGCATAAATAAATATTATCGCCACAAATGTATGCATTTCATTATTATTAGATCTGAAAATTATGCCCTTTCAAAGCAAAGTGAATAATTATTTTAAAAAGCAACCATGAAAAATTTGACGAAAATTATTTTTAAAAAATATTTAAATACGTTTCCTCTGAATTGAAAATTGTATAATGAAGTGTATTAAAAATTCTATATACATACATATACTTACAGTCTTTTTGTGTATTCACTTAAAATATATTTTATTATTTTCTTTAGTTATATTTATATTTAGTATTTATTTAGTATTTACTATCTTTTAACAGTTGCTAATGCAACGTTTCACGCGCGCGTATAAAATTGCTAGTTTTGTTATAATTACAGATTATACGGGGATAGCCCAATAATTTTTCCCTGTCTGGTATCGGATGCCAACTGATTTCAAGGTTATTTTATGTTATTATTTGTTTTAAAGATACATCACTTTTGCAATTGTCTCAAAAACATGAAAAATGGACTTATTCACTTTTGGCCACTTACTCCTCAATTACTAATATTAAAATTTTAATTATCCGTTTACAAAAAGCTTGAAATAGCTTGTTCTCAATTACTGCAAATTGAAATTCAAATCTTTTGGAAATAATGTTAATCTTAAAAATTTTTTTGTTTTAAAGGTAATCTACTTTAAACTAAAATTGATATTCCAGGCAAAGGGAGGAAAGTTAGGTCCGAGGAGGGTTTGCAAGAAAGAGAGGGTTGAGGTAGGTATAACCGCAGCTAGAAAGCTAACATCACTAATCCGAAAGTCCGGCTTAAGCACACACCTGTCAACCCCTCTGACGAAAGCTTTAAAGTTACCCCCCTTGTATTCTCTTTCGTGTGTTCTAAGGGATATAACGAAACAATAGAATGCTTACATCAAAACCCACTCGCCACGCTTCCTTCTGCAGACGTATTTCATGTCTCAATTATTTCATATAAAAGCACAACACCGTCCGACCATCGGATGGATTTACGAGCATTATTCGCGTTCACTAAGATTTCCTGAAATTCGCATTTATTCTCAAAGCTGTTACTGGCTACATTATAAAATACCCTGGACAGAAAGCTTTGCATTTCTCTGAATCTCCAAAATGTACGTTTTCATTTCTTTTTCACAAAAAAAATCTCAACATCATATAATGTCATAAAATATTACACGATATTTTCTGAAATTTATAATTATCGTTATAGAAAATTTAATTCAATGAGAAGCTTTAATTGCTGGAATCTAGAGCAAAAACAAAGTTTTCTACGATTAATCATGTATCTGAAGTTTTGAACGTTCAAATGAACGATTCTGTTTTTCTTAACTGAAATTTGTAGTATTGTTCCAATTAAAAAATAAAAAGAAGTATCTTGAGCTTTTTTATCATTACATTAGTTTTTTTATTGATAAACCAGTATTGTAGAACAAATTTGAGTTTAAAATGAAATCAAATAAAAATTTCGTTCAGAATTTCTGGTACATCGATTCATCACAGAAAAATCTGAGGGTAAAATTTGTTACAGGAAATTTTTACCCCGGAAACTTTTTATACGTTGTTTTTTTTTTGTGATATCAAACAGTCAATATAAGTTCTGCCATGAATATAATTATATAATATCCTCTCCTTCTGCGAATAATAATTGTGCGTACATATATTATTTTTCTGTTCGTTTTCTGCATGAATTATTAGCAAAGAGGAAGTTTTCGTTGAATAATTAAGCTGCGTGCCAGCCAAAGTGAACTGCAGTAAATCGTGTTGGGTTGAGAAAATCGCTATGATATTAATAAAGCTTCGTCTAACAACGCGGCGTCAAGAAAATTACAGTCAAAAGTTTGTATTACTTTGCAGGTGCAAAAGATTCTAGAGTTACTTACGATTACAATAGAAGTTCAAAAGTTTGTCAAAAAAATAAACAAATAAATAAAATAAGGTCTAGTAATTCAATTTTAGAGGGAAAATAGAGAACTTTTTTTAAAAAAAGGAGAGAACATTCTTTTTTTTTAAATACCAATAATAAATATTAATAAAAGGAACATTGTTATAAGAAAATTCAAATTTTATTAACAAATAATATTATATTCCATCCTTAGATGTTAAACTTCATTGTTGTTTAACAAGAAAGAGGAAAAAAATATTTTAGTTAATCTTTTGATGACTGAATCAGCAATTAAATCATAAAAATAATATCAGAGACTCTATAATATTTCCGAAAAATAATTTTAACTATACTTTGAAGTTAACGAAAGAGATGAAATCCGATAGCAAATATTTCCAAACAAAAAGTTTGCTGACTTTAAAAATTAACTGAAGTTTTAAATTTTCAGCAAATAAAATTATCGAAATGAGTCTGCTGAAATTCTCCAGAATCTTAAACAATCCTCAAAAATCTTAGATTCTTGATTATAATATAATAAAGTAGTTCAAAAATTTCTAGGCTTTCAGAATCTTTGGAACGCCCTTGAATTTTCTAAAATTTTCTGGACTTTTCGACAACATTTTTAAATCTTCCACAATATTTTTAATTTTCCATGATAAACTCGCAAATTCGTTAAATCTTCTGAAATCCCCCAAAATCTACAACAATATTATTTCTTAGCATTTTTTAAAAACTTCCAGAGACTTCCTGATCCTACCAAAATCTTCTAAAATTTTCCAGTATTATTTTGGAAGTATTTTTGAATATTAAGCAGATTAAAAGAGTCTGGAATATTATAGGAATCAGACTGAAATTGTAGAGAATTCTAACAGACTGGGAACATTTATTTAATAATTATGGAAGATTCCAGAAGAATCTAAAGGATTTTAAAAAAGTCTGGAGGATTCTGGAAAAATATGGAAAAGATTATTTGGTTATTTATTATTAAAGATTTCTAACAGATTTCAGATAAATTTTGAAGATTCTGAAGGATTTCAGGAAATGTTGGAAGTCTTGTAGATTTTGGACGATTTGAAAAGATTTTGGAGAATTCTGGAAACGTTTAGAATATTTTAAAATGTTCTGAAAGAGTTCAAAAGATTTCACGAGATTCTGGAACAGTATAATATATTTTGAAATTTTAAGAGTCTATTGTAGATTTTGGAGGATTCTAAAAGATTCTGAAGTATTTTGGAAATATCTCGAAGCTGTTAGAAGGTTATGGACTTTCTCAATCTGAATTGGTCAAAATCTACTAGTGAAATAACGAAAAGTCTTCAACCAATTGAATTAGTAAGCATTTCTACCAGTAATTAGTAGAAAACTACTAATTTTTAGTCAAATTCTAATAAATTCAATCAGAAACGTTACTAATTTAATTAGTATTACTAAATGCATTGGTAGAACTTGATTAAAAATTAGTAGTTTTTTTACTAATTAATAGTAGAAATTCTTACTAATTCAATTGGTGGAAGAGTTCTCGCTATTTCACTAGTAGTTTTTGACTAATTCAGATTTAGAGAAGAAGAGTTCAGAAGATTTTAGGAGATTTTGAGAGTCTTTTATAGATTTGGAAGAATTTTAAAAGATTTTGGAAAAACTTTAAAGATTTTAGTAAATTAATGGAAGAGTTTAGAAGAGAATTTAGGGAAGTTTTAGAGAACATTTAAAGAATTTTTTAATGTCATAAGTTTCTATTTTTCATAATTCTTGGAAAATTAATCGGAACTTTGAATAAAAAACATGAAAACGGGGGAAAAGGAATAAAATTCTCAAGTAATTAAACATCTTCGTTCTCATTTGAAATTCTTTCGGAAATTGTCAAAATTGTCAAAATTGACAAAATGGTGGCTGTTTTTGTTAAAATTTTGAAACTCACTGTTCTCAAAAACCCCAGAGAAATGGGGTTTTAGAGTAATTTTTGAGAATAATAGGGGGAAAAGGGGAAATAGGGGACTTACTGTGCTCTCTAAATCTAAATTAATCAGTTTTGACTAATGAAACAGCGCCAATTCGTTCACCAATTGATTTTATCACCATTTTTACTAATTTTTAGTCAATAATGACTAATTCACAGTCAGATCACAACCAATTCAATTAGTAGAAAAATTCACTACTGGTCAAATTCAGTACTGTGACTAAAGTGAATTAGTAGTATTTCATTGTGAATTAGTTATTATTGACTAAAAAATAGTAAAAATTATTACTAAATCATTTGGTGAACCAATCGCAGCGCTATTTCATTTGTCAAAAATGACTATAATTCAGATTGAGAGAGTAGTCAATGTATGAACTTCAAACGTAAGGTTTTTTGTTATTAAATAACGATTATTCATTATTGTCTTTTAATCTTTTATGATTCCCTTAAAGTTTAAACATAGAAGCTTTTTTTGTAATAGCTATCATGTATACATCTTAATTTAAAATTATCTGATTGCAAATATTCTAAATATTTCTCATCGTAGGTCAAAAAAGGACAACTTTTTAGCTACAAAACCTGTAAATTTCTGTAGATTGTTGTAGTTGTAAATTCTTGTAGTTGTACTTTTTTGTAAATTCTTGTAGAAAATTAAAACTACAATAAAATACAACAATATACAAAAAAAGTACAAAATTCGTCCGAATAATAGAAGAAAGTTGAACTTTCCTGTAATTTTTGTTGTAATTTATTGTATTTATTTGTAAGTGCCTGTAAAAATGGTGTCAGTTTCTTGTACTTTATTGTAAAAATTTTTCCACCAGAGTATTTCAGAAAAGAACGCAGCCTTCAAGCATTATTCAAAGAGAATATTATTGAAAATAATAATCGGTGGGGAGATTGTATTGACCCTCAATAATAAATTTCGTAGAAAAAAATTTCTACGAAATTGAAAATAATAATAAATTATTTAAGCAATTATGTTTGTTAACTTGAAATAATTATTACATCACTGTAATTGAAAAGTCGACAGAAGATGGAAAACTTTAGAAAAAAACCGCAACTTTCTAGCATTATTCTAAGAGAATATTGTTATAAATAATAATAATTGTGTAAACAATTATGTTTGTTAATTTGCATTAGTTATTACCTCACTAAGTGAAAAGTGGATAAAAAGTTAAAAATTTCAGAAAAAACCGCAACTATCTAGCATTACTACAGGAAAAGATAGTTATAAATAATAATTATTTGTTTAAACAATTATGTTTGTTGAATTGCATAAAATGATTACCTCACTCTAAGTGAAACGTGGACAAAAAGTTGAAAGTTTCAGAAAAAATCGCAACTGTAGCATTATTCAAAGAGAGTATTATTAAAAATAATACTAAATTGTTTAAACAATTATGTTTGTTAACTTGAATTAATTATTACCTCTCTATGATTGAAAAGTGGACAAAAAGTGGAAAATTTTAGAAAAAACCGCGACTTTCTAGCATCATTCGAAGAGAATATTGTTATAAATTTATTTATTTATTTGGAATGAAGCAAGCCTAACAGTTCCGGGTAGCCAATGATAGGGCTACAATATGTACATTTTGTAGCATCTTAACAATAGATTGCCGTAACATTAGCACACAGGAGGACTTAATTAATTGATTAATTTTAATTGATTGTTGTCTTGCTCTAACTGAGAAGTTGAAGAATGTATGTAGACTTTCTAAAAAAAGCCAACTACATACATCAACATTCTCTACGAAATGTAAATAGACTTCTTAATTCTATTATAAGATAAAATTGCTAAAAACAATAATAAATTGTTTAAAAAATTTATTTAAACATTTAATTATCAGTAGAAAGTAATATTTTATGCATTAGAAACAATTTATACTGAAAAAACTGCAAAAAACATAATTAGCGCCAAAAACTCGCAGAACCCAATTTTTCACTTATGGGATTTTTTTGGGACCCTATGAAACAGACTTATGGGGGTAATATTTAAAAAGTAATTATTCATTTGTTTTCTATAGTTAATTGTGAAGTTGAGTTTCAACTCGACACCAAATATTGACGATTCTGAATAAAATTTACAAAAACGTCTTTTTTCTTATGGGAAATACGTGTTAAACTTCATGGGGCTTGCAGAACCCCTAAATATCATTTTGTTTCAAACAAAAAATGCATTTATTTTTTTGTGAATTCGCACAAATTTGGGAGCGACATGCATGAAAATTCGAAAAAAAATTTTCCAAAGCATTTTTAGACCACCCTATTCTCCAAATATGTATAATTAATTATTCAATTTTATTTTCCACTTAGAAAAATAGACAATAATTCTTCACTCCATTTTTTTATGCGTCTGGGGAGCTATTTTATTTCTTCTTGAGTGTGACAGCGATACTTGGCGTTATTTTGAGGAAGCTCGAACTGCAACTTTCGCACTAGACTAGAAGCATTAATGTCGCTTTCGCCTCGTCCAACTGCAAAGCTACTCTTCAGGATTACCGCAAGGGTAGCAGCGACAGTACGCACAGTGGATTCGGCGTTAGTGGAAAGGAAGACGCTTGCCATGAAATAACAAAGCCGGTTTCGGCTCCCTTTATAACGAAGCGGCACAATGGGAGGCGTAGCACCACGTCTGGGCTTTTCAAATTAAACATGTAGTTTAACGGCACCGTACTTGCCATTGCTGCACGTTCACTGCCACGTTGCATGTTCCTCTAGACGGAAAGCCTTGTCAAGAGCAAAGAAAATTTTTCTCTTAACGAACTTTAGTCACTCTTCCCGCGAATTTTTGAAGATTTCATTTATTCAACAAAAATGTAAACTTTAACTTCTCAGCCTTTCACAATTGATCACAAATGCAAACTAAACTCGCAGTGTATGAAAGTTAGCAAGTGCTAAAAAAAGAATATCTTAAAAATGTAACATTGTGTTAACATAATGTTAAACAATACGTTAAAAAATCATTTTTAAAATCACGGAAGAAACTAAGGTTCAAATTTGTTGCAGATAGTTGCAGATAATTTTTTAGAGGAATTTTTCATTCAGACAACTTCACATCTTTCAGAATACATGTGTTGTCCGTGTAAAAACAAAAGAAAAATTAACCGATAGGGTAAGCAGCTCTTGTTGGCACTTCTCTATAATTTATTAGATAATACGATCGTTTAGCTTGTTTTGCTTTAATTAATTTAATTCTACCATCATTTTTATGTGTGATGCATATATTAGTTATCCAGTGCAATCAAATATTGATCAAAAATTAAATAAATTCACTTCGGTTTTTGGCATGCCAATAACTGGGCTAAGGTGCCAAGAATTAGTGCTCTTACACTATTTGGGTAAAATTTATTTTGTGAAGTTAATTTTTGTTGCAGATAATTTTTGACCTAGAAACTTTATCCTTAAATCTGTGATTTTGTCTATCGTTAGACATTTAAAAACATCAAAATTTGCCTTGATCTTATCGAAAGTTAGTTTTTCCGTGTTGTGGTGACTTTTTTCATGTGACTGTTTACATAATTCTTTCTTCTTAAAGATTTAATTTTAAATTTAAGACTATTTAACATAAATTAGTTATAAATTTTTTTAAAAAATTCACCATTTTTTTTTTGGGGGGAGGGGGGTAACTGCCCTCATTCTATCTATTTTCGGAGGGTTTAATAATCAGTGAAAATTAACTGCTTCATTTAAAATTTACTGAAGTTTTACTAAAAAATTCTCTGAAATGTCAGTAAAAAATTAACTGAAATGTCAGTAAAAAATTCACTGTCATGTCAGTAAAAAATTCACTGAAAAGTCAGTAAAAAATTCACCGATTTTTGAATCGGAAATATTTTTGAAAGCATTTTTATGCAAATGAGAGGAAAGAAAAATAGAAGTCGAAATAGCAATATTTCGTAGAGATTTTTCATGGAATGCCATTCGATAGCGCATCCTCGAAGGAATTCCACTTGCTGCCATTTATTTGTTCGACATTTAATAAGCAATCTAAATTCTGTCCATCCTTACCGTCCATGTATTGCTCGCGAAATATACGCACCCTTTCCCCCGAGCTTTTACCCTCTTCGCGGACATTTGCGAAGTAAAATCCCGAAATCGATCCCAGGAGTCACTTTAATTTGTACTCGCGAAAGTCCCGCGTTTTCGGTTAATCGCACTCGATAATTCGCCATCAGGATATAAATTGCGAATTAAATTACGAAGACGATTCTTGACAAAATGCAGATAATACTATTACGCTTAACCATTTGTAATAACCCTCAAGTAGAATTCAAGTAATTTTATTATTTATTTTATTATTAGCAAAAAACGATAGCCTAATTGTAAAATTACAAGTTTCTACGACGAAATTATTGCCCAAAATATATTAGTTTACAAAATTTAATAATATTATAATATCAAAACCTTATAGTGGGACTATATATCTGGCTAACTCCACTTTTCAGTTTTTATACCTTTCTCAATATCAGAGGTAAGGAATATTTTTTTGTTAATATTCCAGCCGACAAGAGTTAATAGGAGACTAAAATTTTAAGATTATCAAACAGTTTTTTAGTATCATAACACCATAGTCAATAGATTTAAAAAAAGAAGTTTTGTTTTAAGAATGACGTTCTTCAATTAAGAGAGTCTTGTTTAAAGTCGAAAAATGGGATTAAGGTCTAGTTTTAAGTCAAAAAATTGGCTTAAATCTAGATTTAAGCCACAAATAAAGCCTTCAACTTTCAGACACCAAAGTAGATTATGTAATCCACTTTAATGTACTAAACGACCAAAAAAATGATTCTATAAAATTATGGAAGAATCCAGAAAATTCTGGAACTGTGTAAAATACTTTAGATAATTTTGAAGATATTAGAGAATTTTAGAAGCTTTTGAAGACTCTTGACGTTTCTGAAAAGTCTAAAATAGTTTTGAATACTTTGGATCATTTTCAAAGATTTCAGAGAATTTTAGAAGCTTCAGAAAGACTCTAGAGAATTCTGAAAGAGTCTAAAATATTTAAGAAGATTGTATAAGAATTATGAAAGATTTCAGAAGATTATCAATACTATTAGAAAATTCTGAAAGAATCTAGGAGGTTTTGGAAGAACTGTTTAAGATTCCGGAGGATTTTAGAAGACCCTGAAAGATTCTGGAAGTTTCTGAAGAGTCTAAAAGGTTCTATAAGATTATGGAAGAATCCAGAAGATTTTTCAAATGTCTAGAATACTTTGGACTATTTCTAAAGATTTTAGAGGATCTTAAAAGAATCTAAAAGACTTTAGAGGATTCTTACTCAGTCTGAAAGATTTGAGGAAATTATAGAAGGTTGTGGTAGACTACAGAAAATTCTAGATAATTTCAGAAGATTCTAGAACAGCCAAAAATATTTTGGAGGAATTTAAAAAATTTTAGAAGATTTTTGAAGATTTTAGAGGATTTTAGAAGCCGCTGAATGTTTTAAAAGAATTCTAAAAAAGGCTAAAAGATTTTAGAATAATCTAGAAGGATATAAAAGATTCCAGAAGGTTCTGAACTTGTCTAGGATCCTTTGGATAACTTCTGAAAGTTTCAGAGAATTTTAGAAACTTCTAAAAGACTCTAGAGGATTCTAAAAGAGTCTAAAAGATTGGAGAAGATTATATAAGGATATGGAAGATTCCATGAGATTCTCAACATTTCCAGAAGATACTGGAACAATCTGGAATATTTTGGAGAAACTTAACAAATTTTGGGAAATTTTTAAAAATTCTAGAAATTTTTAGAATACTCTGGAAGTCTCCGAATACTTTTTAAAGAGTCTAGAAAAATTTGGAAGATCTTGGAAGGTTTCAGAATGTTGTGGAAGAGTGCACACGATTCTTTAAAAGATCCTGCAAACTTCGGGAGAACTTTATTCTATTCCAGAAGATTATGGCATATTTCGGAGAAATTTAATCAATTTTAGAAAATTTTTAAAGATTCTAGAAATTTTTAGAATACTCTGGAAGACTCAGAATATTTTTTGAAATAGCCTAGAAAAATCTGCAAGACTTTGGAAGGTTCTTGAAGGTTGTGGAAGAATCCACAAGATTCTTTAAAGGATCCCACCATCTTCCAGAGAATTTTATTTGTAGATTTCGGAGAATTATACAAGACACTGGAAGAATGTGGAATTCTCTGAAAAATTCTAGAATAATCTGAAACACTAGCGGATTCTGAAATTTTTTAATGATTTTCGTACACTCTCATCTAGACTGAAAGTACCTGGAAGATTATGAAATATTCTAGAAGATTCGGGAAGGTTTTGGAAAAATCCATAAGACTCTATGAAGACTGAAAATTCTAGAGGATCCCAAAGATTCTAAAAGATTCTTTAAAAGTTTAAAAAATTGTCGAGTACTTCTAGAGGATTTCAACGGATTTCTGGGGGATTTTTGAAGATCCTAGAAATTTTTAGATAATTATGGTGGATTTAGTAGATTCTGGAAGAATCGAAAATATTCCGATGTATTCAAGAAATTTTCAAAGAAATAAGATTCTAAAAAACTGAAAGAGATTCAAAAAAATTCTGGAAGATTCCAAAAGACTCGGAAATCTCTAGAAGATTCTGAAAAAGTCTGAAAGATTTTAGAAGATTGTAAAAGGATAGTGAAAATTCCAGAAGATTCTCATCATTTGCAGAAGATTCTGATATAGTCTGGAATATTTGCGAAAAATTTAACAAAGTTTTGGTTTTTGAAGACCCTAGAAATTTTTAGAATACTCTGGAATGGATTAAAAATTTTTTTAAAAAGTTTTTATTTATCGTAGATAAATAGTGGAATATTGGAGAGAACAGAACATTTTTTTGCGAAGGGTAAAGCCTCCTGTGGACCGAAGGATTATTAACATTTGTTTTAATGCAAAGATACTGTCAGGCATAGGTTATTCTCCCGGGCCTCATTCTTGATTATTACCCGAAAGGGTTGTTTCCGTGTGGAACAGCACCTAGGGGTGCACTGCCCCCAAAGGCAGAAGTCTTCTCCCACTCAACTAGATCCTTTATGGTTGTTTGCTGACTCACACCACGCACTATACGTTTCGAGATATTTAGGTGGGAATTACTAACGCCCTCTTCTCATTTCGTCCCGCTTAAATTAAAGGCTAGGCAGGTCATGATTAAATCCCAAATTTATTCTAAATCTTACTCCAAACTTTCTTTGAAACCATATTTTTAATTTCTTTTTTTTATCTCTTATTTATTTTTATTTTATTTTCATTTCAATTTATATATTTATTAATCCAACAGTCTTGCGACCAATTACAGGATTACATATCTGTGTTGTTACTAACATAGTGTATACGCATCACAATTATTACAATGTTTATATTCAAAGATTATACAAATTTAGATATAAGCCTCAATAGATGTTATGAAGTTAGATAGTGACATATGGGACCATATCAAGAGGAGCTGTACAATTTCCGTTAACTTTGTTTACTATACTACACATTCTATTTATTTTATTCCATATTAATTAAAAAATTTATTGTTAAATTTCTTGTGCATCGTGGTAGAAGAATTTTCATTAAAAATAATTTCCTAAAGATTGCTTCAAGCTTGGCGTTTTTGCGAATACTTTTCAAATTAATTAGGTGTGAGTTTGAATGGAGAAATATCTAGGTTACATTTTCTGATGAAATTGTCTGCAATGCTTTACGATTTCGAGAGACTGGCAAAAAGTGAAAAGAGAATATTCGCGTAAATTCGTTTAAAAGAGCGCTCATTTGCTACGTTAGAGACAGGTAATTAAATCCGACGTCAAATATTTTTTAGCATTAGCAACTGTTGCGATTTTACAGCAATCATAAAAGGGAATAATAAAAAAAACATGAGACATGTCCTGAGTTAAAGTTTATATTTGAGATTCAGAAATATTTCAGTGGATGAAAAAAACATTTGCAAGTTTATAAAAACTTGCAAAATAAATTCGTTGCTTCCTTCTTTCCTTGCTTATGCAATTTAAAACACAAGAACGATTGTTTTCAAACTCAACAGAACGTTTTATATAAACTTTTCATCAATTTATTTAAATTAAAAATTGCAGTAAAGCTATATTATTGAGTGTTTTTTTAAAACCAAGGGTGCAAAAACACATTATTTCGATTTAGAAGCAATGATTGTCCTTTTGATACTAAAGCTAATTAATCCGGCGATTCTGGGTGATCGAAAAAGTCAGGAAAGGAAAATTACTTGACCTGTCGGGTATTGAAATCCTGAAAGAAGTAATCTAAGGTAAAAAGAAACGTGGTCTAAAACGAAGAAGGATTCAAGGCAAGGACCCACTCTTGGGGTCCATCAACCCCTTTTTCACTCGCTCTCCTGAGAATAAGCACGTCCGTCAAATGTCTCATTACGACACTCCCGACTTCCAATGCGGTATTTCTTTCGGTTGGCAACCCTTAATGAAAATGAAGCAAATATTTTGACGTCTTAGTCAGTTGAGGGCTCTTATAAATAGGATTAAATCATTTTCAGACCGTCGCTTGACTCCTCATATTTATAATTCAAAATTAAAAGAAAATGTACTCTTTTTATCTTTGAATAAACGAAGAGTATAAATTTATTAAATTAATCCTAGATTCAATGAATGATGAAATTTTGAGAAATTTTTGAAGATTTTAGAGGATTTTAGAAGCCTTTGAAAGTTTTTCAAGGATTCTAAAATAGTTTAAAAGATTTTAGAAAACTATAGAAGGATATGGAAGAATCCAGAAAATTCTGGACAGTACCAGAAGATTCCGGAACATATTTTGGAGAAATTGAACAAATTTTTGGAAATTTTTTAAGATTTTAGAGGATTTTAGAAGCCTGTAAATGTTTTTCAAGGACTCTAAAGCAGACTAAAAGATTAAAGAAAATTATAGAAGGTTATGGAAGAATCCAGATAATTTTCAACAATTTCTGAAGATTCTGGAACAGCCTAAAATATTTTGGAGTAATTTATCAAATTTTGGAAAATTTTTGAAGATTGTAGAAAATTTTAGAAGCATTTGATAATCTCTAGAGGATTCTGCAAGAGTCTAAAAGATTTTAGAAGGTTATGGAAGACTCCAGAAGATTTTCGATAATACCAGAAGATTCTGGAACAGCCTAGAATATGGTATTTTGGAGAAATTTAACTAATTTTTGAAGATTTTAGAGGATTTTCGAAGCCTAGGAACATATTTTCTCAAGGTTTCGAAAACAGCCTAAACGATTCTAGAAGATTAAAGAAGGAAGAATCCAGAAGATTCTGACACTGTCTAGAATACTTTGGATAATTTTTGAAGATTTTAGAGATTTTTAGAAATTTCTGAAAGGCTCAAGAGGATTCTAAAAGAGTTTAAAAGAATTTAGAATATTACAGAAAGTTATGGAAGATTCCAGAAAATTCTTCAAAATTCTTGAAGATTCTAGAACAGTCTAGAATATTTTGGAGAAAGTTATCAAATTTTGGGAAATGTTGGAAGATTTTAGAAATCATTAAAATACTCTGGAAGACTCTGAATATGTTTTGAAAAAGCTTGAAAAAATCTGGAAAATCCTGGAAGGTTTCAGAAGGTTCTGGAAAAGTTCAATCCTTTAAAGGTTCTGGAAGAATCCTGCTAAAAGGTTCTGGAAGAGTTCAAATCATTTAAAGGATTCTAGAAAATTCTGAAGGATTTTATTTGAGGATTTTGAAGGATTACGGAAGAATCCAGAAGATATTGGAACTGTCTAGAATATTTTGGAGAAATTTGTCAAATTTTGAAATTTTTTGGAAGACTTTAGAGGAATTTAGAAGCTTCTGAAAGCCTCTAAAGGATTTTAAGAAAGTCAAAAAAATATTAGAAGAATATGAAAGGATCTGGAAGAATCCAGAAGACTCTTGACAATACGAGAAGATTCTGGAACAGCTTTGAATATTTTGAAGAAATTTAACAAATTTTTAGAAATTTTTGAAGATTTTAGAGGATTTCAGAAGCCTATGAAAGTTTTTAAAGGACTCTTAAATAATCTAAAAGATTTTAGAAGGTTATAGAAGGATGTGAAAAAATCCAAAAGATTCTGGAACTGTCTAGAATACTTTAGATAAGTTTGGAAGATTTTAGAGAATTTTAGGAGTCTTTGAAAGTTTCTAGAGGATTCTGAAAAAGTCTAAAATTTGTTTGAAGATTATAAGAAGGATTATAGAAGATTATAGAAGGATATGAAAGATTCCAGAAGATTTTCGACATTTTCAGAAGGTTCTTAAAGAATATAAGACGTTTTAGAGCATTTTTTTGAGATTGTGGAGAATTTTAAAAGACCCTGAAAGATTTTGGAGGTTTTCGAAGAGTTTACAAGATTCTATAAGATTATGGAAGAATCCAGAAGATTCTGGAACTGTCTAAAATACTTTAGATAATTTTTGAAGATTTAAGAGAATTTTAGAAGCCTAGGAACACAGTTTCTAAAGGATTTGAAAAAAGTCTAAAAGATTGTAGAAGATTAAAGAAGGAAGAATCCAGAAGATTTTGAAGCTGTCTAGAATATTTTGGATAATTTTTGAAGATTTTAGAGAATTTTAGAAACGTCTGAAAGGTTTAAGATGATTCTGAAACAGTTTAAAAGAATTTAGAAAATTATAGAAAGTTATGGAAGATTCCAGAAAAGTCTTCAAAACTCCAGAAGATTCTAGAAGTCTAGAATATTTTGAAAAAATTTATCAAATTTTGGGAAATATTTGAAGATTTTAGAGGATTTTAGAGTCTCTAAAGGATTCTAAAAGGCTCTAAAAGATTTTCGAAAATTACAGACGGATATTGAAGAATCCAGAAGATTTTTGACAATACCAGAAGATTCTGGAAGAGCTTAGAATATTTTGGAGGAATTTGACAAATTTTTGAAAATTTTTTAAGTTTTTAGAAATTTTTAAAATACTCTGGAAGACTCTGAATATTTTTTGAAAAAGCTTGAAAAAATCTGGAAGATCCTGGAAGGTTCCAGAAGGTTCTGGAAGAGTCTATAGGAATCTTTAAGGGATTCTAAAAAATTCTGAAGGATTTTATTTGTGGATTTTGGAGGATTACGGAAGAATCCAAAAGATACCGGAACTGTCTAAAATATTTTGGAGAAATTTGTCAAATTTTGAGAAATTTTTGAAGATTTTAGAGGAATTTAGAAGCCTCTGAAAGTCTTTAAATGATTTTAAAAAAGTCAAAAAAATATTAGAAGAATATGAAAGGTTATGGAAGAATCCAGAAGACTCTCGACAATACCAGAAGATTCTGGAACATTTTAGAATATTTTGGAAAAATTTAAAAAATTATAATGAAAAAACGAAAAGAATAAATAAAAAATTAATATAATTTAAAAACCTATTCGTACTTCTTGGGAATGTATAGATTTTTAATGGCTTGTTAATAATGTAAGTACTTGAAATCCCAAATGCTTAGAACGGACGAAAATAGAAGATTAGCTAGATCGCTTTTTCGACCCTCTGATGCTCTTGCATGTATAAAATGTACCGAGGTGAACCCTGTTATAAAATGCATTAAAAAGGAGAGAGGAAAGGCACTACTGCACATTTCCACAACCATGGGCATAGAGATAAGTACTTAAGCCTCCTTGGCACGTATCACTACCTATTTTAACAGATTTTTTCCACCCTCATCCAATTTTTTCTCACGAAACCTCCATCAAATTGATTCCTTTATCATAACTCTTTCTAAGTTTTCCCTACCTTTTCTAAATTTTTACTTAATTTATCGCTCCGAGATTTTAATCAAACTGCCTCAATTATTGTTAATAAAAAGTAATTTATATTCTGAGCTATATTTACCATTAATTTTTCAGATTCTTTTTAATGTTTAAAAAAATTAAGGCCCATGAATACATCAATAAGATTTTTTTTCAGAGAATGGAAAAGCAAATTTTGATTCATTAAAGTAAGAAAAATTTCAATATGACTTTCTTCAAGGGAGAAGCATAGGAAAAAAAGGAATGAAAGATTGTCAAGAAAAGTACAATCACGATGGCAATATTGATATTAACATAAAAATTGGCAATTCTCCCAGAGAGCATTATTATCGCAAGCTTCCATCTTACGAGATGTATTGTCAGGCGGAGATTAATAACATTGATCGATACATATCCTGGATAAATTTTGACTCCCTCAAAGGCGCTACACCCTTTGCAGGATGGAAAAGTAATTTTTGTTATGAAGCTAGCAAGATTGTCTCCATGCTCGAAATTGCTGACGCCGGAAATCGATTATAGGCTTCCTCGTTAAACACGCAACGAGGCGCACGATCTTTCAATATTTAAATAAGGTTATCGGAATCCAATACCCGACGCTTTATCTTACCTGCACACTAACTGCAACCAATTAACAATTCACTCAACCTTAGTTCTAGTTTCCATTTCCGTTAATTAAATTATAAACACCGAGTATTAGCAATAGGCTGGTTCAAAAATGCATTGAAATCTTTTTTCGAATTTTCATGCATATCGCCCCCAAATTTGTTCGAATCCACAAAAAAATAAATACGGGTTTTTTTTTAATGATAGAGGTTCCGCAAACCCCATGAAGTTCAACACGTATTTTCCATAAGAAAAAAAAGACGTTTTTGTAAATTTTATTCAGAATCGTGAATATTAGGTGAATCGAGTTGAAACTCAACACTTCTCTTCATAATTAGCTATAGAATAGAAATGAATAATTACTTTTTAAATATTACCCCCATAAGTCTGTTTTATAGGGTACCAAAAAAAACCCATAAGTGAAAAATTGGGTTCTGTGAGTTTTTGGCGCTAATTATGATTTTAATACAGAATTTTTGCTAATGCATAAAATACAACTTTCTACTGATAATTAAATGTTTAAATAAATTGTTTAAACAATATATTATAGTTTTTAGCAATTTTCTCTTAGAATAGAGTTAGAAAGTCGCGGTTTTTTAACGAATTTTTCAAGATTTTTTCAACTTTTCAGTTAGAGGCAGTAATCAATTGAAGTTAATAGAAATAAATTTGAACAATTTATTATTTATATTTATATTTATATTTATAATTTATAATTTATAATATTTATATTTATATTTATAATTATATTATAGTTACATATTCTAAGAGAATATCAATATTCTCTAAGAATAATGCTAGAAAGTTGAGGTTTATTAAAAAAAATTTTCCACTTTTTGTCCACTTTTCAGCTAGAGCGAGGCAATAATCAATTAAAGTTAACAGAAATAATTTTTTAAACAATTTATTATTATTTTTAAAAATACTCTTTTCGAATAATGCTAGAGTGTTCCAGTTTTTTCTGAAATTTTCAACTTTTTGTCCACTTTTCACTTAGATTGAGTTAATAATTAATGCAATTTAGCAAACATAATTTTTTAAACAATTTATTATTATTTTTAATAATACTCTCTTTGAATAATGCTGGATAGCTGCGGTTTTTTCTGAAATTTTTAGCTTTTTCTCCACATATCATTTAGTGAGGTAATAGTTAATACAAGTTAACAAACATAATTGTTTAAACAATTTATTATTATTTATACCAATATTGTCTTAGAATAATGCTAGAAAGCTGCGAGTTTTTCTAAACTTTTGCACCTTTTATTCACTTTTCAATCAGAGTGAGGTAATAATTATTTTTCAAGTTAACAATCATGATTGTTTTAACAATTTATTATTATTTTTAATAATATTCTCTTTGAATAATGCTAGAAAGTTGCGGTTTTTTCTGAAATATTCAACTTTTTTCCACTTTTCGCTTAGAGTAAGTTAATAATTAATGCAATTTAACAAACATAATTGCTTAAACAAACTAATATTATTTATATCTATCTTCTCCTATAGTAATTCTAGAAAGTTGCGATTTTTTCTTAAATCTTCAGTTTTGCTTTGATTTTTTAGTTATGAACAAATAATAAATGACTATCAACAAAAATAATTTTTTTAATAGTATTCTATTTCTTTCAAAGTGAAGTATTTTTACTCCTTTGCTAATGTTTTAAAAATATTAATTAAAACAAAAAGGCTATCTTACAATAGAGATAAAAACTAAGGATGGAATAATTAGGAGTAGGTGGGTGGAGTGGGTCTGTAAATGACTTGGAAAAATGTTCATTTTCTGTTGTTTTTGAAAAATTAAATTTTAAGTAACCTTGTAAATTCAAAAAATGTTTCCTATGGGACATTCTTTTACAAATCAAACACCTTTTATTACTTCATGCCTCAGAATCATTTTAAACTTTTTGAATCACA
>JBAGKK010421061.1:0-17969 GCA_037177015.1 Euceroptres primus
AGATCTTAAGAAATAGACCCCATAGCCAATGAAATATTATCAACGATTTCATATAGAGGGTCAATGAAAAATACGACGATATTTTCCAACGATGTTATACGATGTTTTCCAACATGTCAAAATTTTAAGATATTGGTGTCAAGTTCAAGTTAACAAAATAGTTAACAAGTTAAATATTCATTCTTTCATTCTTTTTTAAGATACTTCTTATATTTTTTAAAAATATTCAAAATACTTTAAGTCTTTTTTAAATATCTTTAGAGGAAATGCAAATCTTTTTTGCAACAGCAAATAAAAGAAAAATTTTAACTCAGTGTTTAAAATTGTGTAACTTTTTATTTTTATGAAAGTATGAATAGTTTGCCAAAAATATATAATTAAGTAAAAAAATTTCATTTAATTCGTCTTCTTGATTTGAAAATTAATACCTCTATTTTTATTTTGAAACTTTTTGTCTTATCTTTTAAATAGATATGCCATTTCAACAAAAAATAGAAGTCAGAATATTAAAAACCACTGGTAATTTAAATGACCTATGACAAAGATAATAGAGCTAAATTCACGAAAGTGAATCACTATTACTTACTTATCACAACGTAAAAATGTTTCCTTTTACTCTGAAACAAATTTGTTTACTTTTTTACTTACTACAAAAACAAACTTAAGGGTATTTGATACATAATGATGTCACGAATTACCGACTAATTTTTTATTTATATTTAGCGAGTTTATTAAGAAAAAAACCTGCCCGGCCCCCTTCGGGGGCGCGGGCACATTCTCATCGCGCGCTTCGCGCTCCGATCCAAAATACGTGTCGCGTTTCGCGCTCCGTTATCGTTAAACCTTATAGCACGCGAAGGTCGCTTCGCTCGCTAGTTTGATCGCGCTTCCGAGCTCGCAGAATATTCGTCGTTCTTTGTGCAAAATTAAGTTTATTCCTCATGATTAACTTTTACTGCCGTAATTAAATTTTGTAAATTTATAAATATGAACTTACCAGTGTGTCATATACACTCGTCGCCGAATCGAAAGCCCCCGAACCGAAAACCAGCTTCATGGTCGTTCACGCTTCATTGATTCTGTCCCCCGCCCCTGAGCGTCCCTCGACGGCGCCATCGCTCAGGGGGTCTTAACACGTAGACATTTGACAAAAACGGGGGGATCAAATTTGGCACAAATCTAATACCTTTTCTGATGAGAATGTAAAAATGCAAATATAATGCCGAAATTTAAGGAAATAATCAGGAATATATCAAGGAATCGATGTCTGGTGTGTTTCAATTTTTATTTCGAAATGAAATTATTTGAAAAGAAATTTTTTTCGTAATAAAAACTGAAACACACTAAAAATCGATGCCTAAATATATTGTTTATTATTTTCCAAAATTTCAGCATTATATTTGCATTTCTCTCTTATTAAACCCTCTGAATGTAAATAAAAAGTCGTTCGGTAATTCGTGACGTCATTATGTATCACATACCCTTAATATCTGGCAATAACGAATATAAGCACATGAATTCCTAATCGAAAAAGTCATCTAGTTTATTTTCTCCATATATATTTTTTCTATAAATAAATATATGACGTAGTGCAATTTAATTAAATTGAAATTAAAACGGTACTAAATCGTTTTTATTCAGATTTTCGTTTACCATAACGCGCCTCAAAATTGTGCAACATTACTACATAATTCAGTATTTTCTATTCCAACCAAGTTCGAAAATAGTAGAAAGAATCTTTTTTTTTTTGTTATAGAATCTAAACTATCCAGAACAAAAAGTAGTTACAGTTGGACAATTCAGAATAGGATTGTCTCATGGTCACCAAGTGGTTCCATGGGGAGATCCAGAATCTCTGGCCTTGATCCAGAGGCAATTAGATGTGGACATTTTGATATCTGGTCACACACACAAGTTCGAAGCTTACGAACATGAAAATAAATTTTACATTAACCCAGGCTCTGCGACTGGAGCTTACAATCCTCTTGACACGTAAGATTCTCCAAAGTCTTCTTGAGTTGAAACAAAACTGGCTCTTGAAAAAAATAGTTTTTTAAACAATTATTTTTTCTTCAGATCTGTTATTCCATCATTCGTCTTAATGGACATCCAGAGTTCAACCGTCGTCACATACGTATATCAGTTGGTTGGCGACGAAGTTAAGGTTGAACGGATAGAATACAAGAAGAGCTAAGTTTTGTACAAAAAAGTGGTGATTTTTTATGCAATTTTTTTTTCTCTGAATTGTTTATACGAGAAATGATACAGCTGGATTTTTCTAGCAAACGCGTGATTTTTACCACGCGATTGAATTTCGGCAAATCAAGCAAATATTTATGCAATTGCGTTTACGCACTTATATTCGGGAGTACTGAACTCCTAATGTAAATAAGATAATGTAAGAAATGTAGGAGAGTGACACATGAATTCAGTTATCGAGATTCAATTTTTAGATGTCAATATAAGATTTAATCAGTAACATGATTTTTAACTCTGCTAATTACTTTACCCGAATGATCTATGCAATACTGCTCACGAGAGCAGCAAATAAAAGTTAATTATAAGTGCAGATAAGATTCTTGACATTACATTACAAAATTAAAAAGTTCCATGTGAAATTTAAAGATTATTTCAAGTCTAGCGAAGATTTCTCAGTTTGAGTTTAACGACCGATTAAATTTGATTAATCTAAGTGTTTAAAATTGATAAAATATTAACTTTTTTAAAAATTATATTCTAGTCGTATCACCTTTGATACGACTAGAATATATTTTCGACCTGTCGGATAAGAAACCAGTTTCTTACATCAAAAGTTTTTTATTTTAATGTTTTCGTTGACTTGTACTAGTTTTATTTTGACTTATTTTGAGGAAGTTTAACTTTTTGTTGAATATGTAAATTATGTGAAGTGATGGGAGTTGAAATATTGATGTAGCACAGCTTTGGAAGATAATATACTATATATCTAGATTATATTCGAATAAGCTTCAATTTATTTACAAAAATAAATAATAGTTTTTAAAATAGTTAATTTTCATGTTTCGTTAATTTTTATTCATTATCTTATTTACTATCACCATTAATGCGTATTATTTACAGACGAAGGATAACTAAGTAATTTATGCAGGTCTATTACCAGCTCTAATCATAGGGACTAGTAAAATAATTTTTTGATGCCTTGAAAATATGTCATTTAGAGAAGAATCGGTAAATTATGAGTCTTAGCATTTGAATAGATCCAAGGATAACTTTTTTCAGACTCCTCAATCATGCAAACAACTTAAAAAATATTTCTGAGCACTATGAATAGTTGAAAGAGGTACTTAGAATTTATAATTTATAATGAATATTATTTTAATACTTCTTCCTGTTACTTCACAAGATTATTTGAGTGAATGAAAACAATCATGATTCTTGCTTCCCTTTCACTTTGAAAACGAGATAAATCCCATGCCAATGGAAATTATTCCGAGGTCACCACTACAAGATTCAAGTTTATGGAGTAATTAGCATTTTAGCGAATCTCAATCTTCGATCCTTGGCATTTGTTTACATCTTTAAAGGACTGCAGTTTTCCGGTCATGCTGTTGGTCACGTACAGACAATATGACCTGGATTCGAGTGGCTGACCGTCGTACGTTTTGCGCTTGTTTACGTCTGTCTATAACGTCATTATAGTTTCAGCGTATCTGTAAATTCATATCTGCATACGGACAACTCATACTTCAACCATGTGAACTTTTAATATCACCTATGCGGCGTCTGGACATTGGTCATGATAAGACATTCATTGGCAGAGAATCACAAAATTAACTGGATTCGTGACCTTCTTACGAAAGTCAAAAAGGAGATTAAGTAAATGAAGATAAAGGAATCGGTTTAGGCTTTGCATCCTCATTTCACATTTAATACTTTTCTAATTTGAATAATGCCTTTTTGTCAGACAGATTTTGCAATTTCTATAGGCAACAATAGGCTAATCCACAATAAGCGCCTTTCTGATCATGTAATCAAGGTGTACTATTATTTGCAACGTTGCCTGGTCGATGGCACGATATCGAGGACGATATCGCACAGTGGGCCAGAAAATGAAGAAAAGTATCAAAATTCGCACTACACTAGAAAAATGGCGGAATATTTTTTTTGCTCTAATTGACAGTTTGGCACATTATCTTCAATAATTCCATTATCATTTTTAGGAGCATTTCAATGTACTGTGTTCAGTGTAGCTGTGGAATGCCCAAAAACTGAAAAAAATTATCATTTTCGCTTGCACAGGGCTATAAAAAAGAAGCATTTTGTACTCGGGGGTTTTTGGGGTCGACGAGTACGAATCTCAAGTCAGGAAAATGAAATTTTTAAATTCAAGATTGCGGATTAAAATTTACAAAAAAAGGCATATAACTCTGAAAACTTTTACTCGTGGGTTTTTGGAGTCTCTGAGTACGATTCTCAAGTCAGAAAAATGAAATTTTTAAATTCAAGATAGCGGATTCAACATGGTGGATTCAAATTTACAAAAAAAAGGAGGTATAGGGCTTTGAAAATTTATACTGGACCGTTTTTAAAGTCGCTAAAAATACGATTCGGTATAGCAATTCTGACTTCAGATTCAATTTCAGCAGGCCAAAATACTGTACAAAATACTACACTGGTTTATAGAATCCTTTCCATTTTTTGTTTTAGATCATTTACTACGAAAAAAATTGTTTTGAGGGATTTCTTTGTGGTTATGATAAAAATACGATTCGGTACGGCAATTCTGACTACAGAATCAGTTTCAGCACGCCAAAAACTATAAATAATATTTGTCTGATCCAGAATCCTCTTGTTCTTTTTAAGATCATTTCTTACAAAAAAAACACGGTTTTGAAGAGTTTTTTGAGGTTAGGATAGTAATACAATTTTATACGGCAATTCCGACATCAGAATTAGTTTTACCGCACAAAATTAGGATAGAAAACCTTAGTCTGTATCATTGTTCGCACTAATTTTTTCTAAAATAGATCATTTTAAACGAAGAAAAACACTTTTTAAGTCGATTTTTGGGGTTAAAATAAATAAACGCTTTTGAACGTCAATTTTGACCTCAGATTCGGTTTCAGCACGCCAAAATACTATAGAACACACTAGTCTGGTCAACGGCTTTTTTTATGGCCCTGTGTAAGAGAAAACGATAATTTTTTCAGTTTTTGGGCATTCCACAGCTATAGTACACTTAAATGCTCCTAAAAACGATAATGGAATTATTGAAG
This sequence comes from Euceroptres primus, assembly GCA_037177015.1. Lineage (NCBI taxonomy): Eukaryota > Metazoa > Arthropoda > Insecta > Hymenoptera > Figitidae > Euceroptres > Euceroptres primus. The sequence continues at coordinate 5,256 of JBAGKK010421061.1, forward strand.
ATAATGTGCTAAACTGTCAATTCGCGCAAAAAAATATTCCGCCATTTTTCTAGTGTAGTGCGAATTCTGATACTTTTCTTCATTCTCTGGCCCACTATGTATCGTCCTCACCTCACAGACGACCCGCAAACGTTAATTTTTAATCTCTGACTAGTTGAATTTTTTCAGCTTAAGCTTATTTTATTTACATGTGAACTTTCGAATCTTTACATATAAGCCTGAAGAAGTCAGCAAACCAGGTTGACGAAACGTTGCAAATAATTGTGAATTTTATTCTTTATTGACCGCACTGATCAATCAAGAAAATTTCTTCAAACTAAATATGGAGGGTGATACATATTTTCATACCAACAAGGTGTACTCTCATAATTCTCTCATAATTATAGGAACCAGGGTGGCCGCTGGACCGGGAAACCGTGAAATGACCGGGAATTTTTTGTGACCTGGAAAAATCGGGAAATAACCGGGAATTTTTCTATTGACCGGGAATTTTTTAAATTTTTAATGAAAAACGATTTTAATTTTCCAAAAATGTGTTACATAAGGTGATTTGCTTATATGTTATGTTATGATTTTTGAAATTCCCGTGTTATTTGTGCAGAGCGAGAAAACAATTTGAATTCAATCTTAAAAAATGTATACGAAAAAGTGCAGAAGTCATTGATCAAGAGATTGAAAAACTGAGTAACTAAATACACTTATCGCTCGTAATAAAGCCGGCCTCGGGGGTAAACGGCACTTTAACGGGTATGATTAAAATCCAGTTTGAACTGAATTTGTATATAGTCTCTGAACGTACAAAAGTAAATGCGCAGGGAGTCGCGATGTAAACAACTTCTGGCGGCCCTGATTAGTTGAACTTAAAATATTTATATTACATAGATTTAAGACTAATGCTCTCGTTTAACTCACAGTAACATTTCATGATACAAAATAGCCTAATGTTACTTTTAGAAACGTATAAAAGGTTTGCCCTAAAAGCATTAATCACTAGGGCTTAGTTTGTTGAAAAACCTCTATTTGTGCTTTTTCAATAATATAAACTATTTTAGTGTCACATTAAAAAGAAATTCATGTTTGTATATTTAGAATTCAGAATATTAAATAAAAAATATTTTAAAACTTTTAAAACCTATTGCCTTAACTGTTATTCATTGGAAACTATTACACTCGTCGCCCGTCTATATTCCGACCATCAACTAGCCGGCATCGCGATTGATAACGCGACGTCGCAACTCTCTGCACATTTACTTTTGTACGTTCAGAGACTATATATGCGGTCCTGAGTGTTGACATAAGAGTGCTCGCTCGACGCTTTAAATCCGGTGATTTATAGCGTCCGCGAACTCGCCGTCTACCCCCGAGACCGGCCATTGTCCAACGATGAGTGTATTTAATGACCGGGAAAAAATGTTCGATGACCGGGAAATGACCGGGAATTTTTTTCGTCGGTGAAAACGGCCACCTTGGGAACTTTGAACAATGTTTAAATTTTTGACGCCAACTTGGTTCATGTATTATTTAGGAACTTAGATTACTATCTAAAAGAATAGATGGTGCCCTTCATAAAAAAATTTAGTTGAATCTACTGAAGATTCACTGTGTTGAATAAAATAATACTTAAATGAAAAATAAATTCTATCTTTTGTAAAGTTATCTTGAGAAAGGAGATTTTGAGAATGCAATATTATTTTAGCATACACTTTTTTGAGTATAACAAAGTCTTTCAAACTAAAATTAATTTTCTAGATAGTACTTATGAAAGAATAACAAATTATTTTGCCATAAAAATTATTATTTACCATATTAAATCAATTGTTCATACAACTTGTTAAGAAAAAACCAGATATTTTAGGGAGTAAAGTACCTTTCTGAGAAAAAAGACTTTAAATGCTCTGACCTCTGACCTTCAATGATTAAATTCGAAGAAAGACTTAAAAAGGCCTCAGGGTATGCTCCACCTTTCTGTGAAAGTTCTTGATGTGATATTTGCACTTTTTCGGGTAAAATAAAATATATTTTTTCATTCTAAATTAATGGAAATGTTATCAATTATAAAATTTTATTCAATATCACTTTTTTTAAAAGAAGGATCAGTTTCTAGTTTTCCAGCAAATAATTCAGTTGATTTTCTTAAGAGAAAACAAGTAAATCAAGTTGTTATTGTTTTTGGACGCGGTTCATAAGAGAGTTAAAGATTGTTCAAGGTTTATTAAGTCAATATTGAAATAATAAAATCTAAAGCAAGTAGATTGCCTATAAGTATTTGGACGAAGGAAAATATTTTCATATTCAACTTTGCATTTAAAATAGTCTTCGTGTTTGGATACAATTTATGTTTTATATTTTATTTCATGTATTCTGTTATTGAATATTTTAATAACAATATTTATTATTTCTTTCAGATTCGTGGAGGATGTGTAGACCGTTTTCAAATAATTACCAGTGATTTTTCTACCCTATGGAGCATAACAGGAGAGTGGCACAGATTTGTTATACTTATTTAATATATTTACAATTTTCCAGTGTTTTAAATACAAATATTTTTCAGAACAGATCCGACAGTTATAACATGTGGGCGACCATCTGAGAATAAAATCATCTGTCATCTTTCCTGCCTTATAAAAGCAGAAACGTCGCATTTGCCGACCGGCAAAAAAATAAAATAAAAACATACGGCATTCGACGCCTATGTTGGGACTTATCTACCGCAGAAAAAGGACACGTGCAAAGAAGCTCGTTATTCAACGGGGTGCAAGTAAGCAAACAAAAATAAAAAAAAACAATAAGTGGAAGCTAAAGCGCTTGCGCGAAGAGAGCGTCATTCGAGAGTCGGTCGCGATACAAAAGGGCCCGGTTCCGTTGTTTATGTTTAGTTTTTAACGAACGCTCAAATCGTACGTACAAGTTGGTATAAGTGACTTTCAACAATTTGGTGAACTCTGCTTTTTTTTGTTTTTGTGACTTGACAAATCGAAGAAACATGGCAACTACTCTTCTGAGAATGGGACTGCGTTCTGTAGTCTCAAAAGGTGTTTTTGAAAAAAGATCCATCTCAGCATTTGGAAACGCCATTATGGAAACTGATCGGCGTCATGTACAGCAAGAACAAAAGTTTCAGGTAATTGCTTTAAAATTTGATTATGTATCTTTGAATTGGTTAATTGTATCTTTGAATTCGTTAACTCAATACCTTCTCATCGCAGCCCATATATTCAAGCAGCTTGATTCTTTTTTGAAATGAAAAGATAAATGTATAATTCATGTTTAAATACACTGTGCGCTCTTTTCTTGCAACTGGTAAATTTTCATAAAGAGAAAGTTGACGCACTTCCAGGTGGAGTTGTTAACAAACCAAATGGTTTTAAAGTCTCGTACAAATAATTTCAAGAGGTTTCTTTATTCAATAACAACTTCCAATATAAAAGTGGAGTTGTTTACAAAAAACTTGCTAGTATTTGCAATTCGGCTTCTACAAAATTATTTTCTAACTCCGATTTAAAAACAAAACTTGATGAAATAGGTTCAATGATATTTCTTTCCAAGTTTTGTATAGAATCTGTTTTATTAAAATTAAAAATTAATGGAGATTAATAGAATCAAATAGATTAATAAATTAAATAGATTAAAATCTAAATGGAGCAACTTGAATTTTATAAAGAAACTTGAGCAAACAATTTGGTTTTCATGTGATCAATTTCATTTCAACAAATTTCGGTTTTCATGTGAGGCCAAAATATGACTTATTCTTTCCATTTCGTTCTACATGCAAATTAACTTTTTAAATGAAGTTTTAACTCCTCAAAAGTGAATTTTCTGGGCGCGACCTGATAGTTCATTGATTTGGCATCGAAAGAAGTATAAAACAAGTATTTTTGTCCTTGTAATCATTGTTGCTACCCGCATAAAAACAAAAAAGTTCAAGGCAGTCGAGAACCAGAGAAGCCTGCAATTAAAAAGGAATTGCTTTTGTGTTGAATTTTGTTTCGCATGGTTACGTGGGAAGTTCAAGGCGAACGTCTGGTACATTCTATGTAATATACCAAGAGTCCAATGATCCCTAGTTACATAAATAGGAAATTGCATTCCTAGTTAATTAAAATAAAATTAAGATACCTTGAATTGTATGTACAATTTTCGTATTGCTCACTTTCAGAATTCAAACTTAAGAGTTTTTCAAAAATATCCATCTAACTTTTCGTTCATTTATAATTATAAACCATAGACTTTAAAGACCCACAAACTTTTGGAAATTTTGACCTAGGTTTTTATTTACTTCTTTAGAAATTCGTAAAAAATAGGGAGTAGTCGACTTCCATAATGCTCATAACAAAAGAACTACAAAAACTCTACTTGTTCGTTCCAACCGGTCCAGCCGGTTTCGCATCTAGGGCAATCAAAAATCAAATTTAGTTTTCTTCTATGTTTAACATTCCATATTAAAAATCTAATAAAACTTCTGTATAACAAATTGATTGTCAACAATTGGTGTGCGATAAAAATCTGGAATTGCTTTAAAGATAATGTCCTCAGATTAGATTGTTAGGAGTGCCTTGATTAGATTATAGAATAATAAATTAAAATATTCAATGAGATCCGGAAAGGGCCTACGTGCCTACCAGCAGGCATAGAATATTTTATTGGATTATTTTACTTGTATAGAAAATGTGGGAGGTGAGAGAGTGAGAGAGAGGGGGGGATGTTTCTGATGTTCACATGTAGCACGTTTATCATTATGTAATAGTTGTTGGGGCCCATTGGCGTCACTTTCAGAGGGCCCTTCAGACTTTTAAGTTAAGGTCACATTAAATACTTCTTTGTCTCTGAAACCTATTTTATAAAAAAGTTCAAATTTCCAAAAGATTTTTACCTCAAAAAGATTATTCTTAACAATTCCATTTGATATCTTTAGAGAATGATTTAAAAACTTTTGTTATAAATGTAATTTAAAAATAATTGTAACTTTACAATTTATATACTTCTCGAAGTGCTTTCTTTATTATTCTTTATTTCTTTATTCGCTGCATTTTAAAGGAATAGAGTGGGACCTATTTACCGTTTCGTTCATTGGCCTCGAGATTATGTTATGTTTACCAAAGAGAAAATTTCGCAGACTGATTGCACGTGAATAACATGCCACCTGTATTTCAAGGCATGTCTGTTTGTAAATAGAATGCAGCTGTGTGTAATATGAATATGAATAATGCAAATATATTATGTTTATTTACGGAAATAGTTGCAAAATAATACAATATTTTTTGTTCTTAACATTTTATAAAACACTTTTGCAGTAAACTAAATTCGATATGAATAAAATTCCTAATCTGAACTGTGAACTTAACTATGTATTTAAATTCGCTAAGAACTTGTTTAAATAAAATAAGGGCGAAAAGGGATCCTTCAGCGTCAAGGGTGAATCGCCCTTTTTCGTGAACAAAGGACCCTTGCAATTTTGATTGGATCGATTTCCCACAGCTGCTAACATCGTTGTAAAGTTTATAGTGCTAAATCGTAGTAGCATGACTGAAACAAGTCCATCGGGTGAACGCACTGCATTGAACTACCTGTGCCATACTTTCACAAGTATATAAAAAACATTGGCACAGAAAGCAACTAAAAAAAATTGCTTACCTCTGTTTTCAGAAGTTGAAGTAAACTTTGTAAATATTCAGAGGCACAAAATCATCGTTCTTAGTTCAGAAAAAAGACTTAATTAAAAATTCATATTGGATTTAAAAGAAAGAATATGTTGATCGTAAAATTTATCGGCAGTATGTTGAAATAAATTTTTTATTCATGTAAACATTATTTTAATTGGAATCAATATCAGTAACAAGGATTTTGTAATTAATTATATTTATCACTTTATATTTTATCACTTCCTTGAATCTATGGGACATTTTATTAGAACATAAAAATTAATGTGAAGATATATTTGACATATTTCTATTATGAAATTTCTAATTATAATTAATTTACAGTTTGATATGGCAAAACGTTATATGAGCAGCAAACGAAACGTCCATCATTCAAGAGCTACATCATCTTTGGATGAGGATAGTGACAGTGACAGCGATAGCGATAACGATGATGAATCAGAAAGGGTAGGTCATAAAGTCAAGATTTATTTGTCGACAAAAATTGAAGATAACATAATATTAACAATTTAAAAAATAATTTGTTGGTTCTTCATATTGTGATGAACAGTTACATCTTGATCGTTTCTTAAATTAGAATTTATTCTAAACTTGAAAAATTCACAATTCTTAATAACATGTTTATTAGAGATTATCAGAAATAGATAAGATAATAAAATTAATAGCTAATTTTTGATAAGATTGAACAATAATAGAAAAAGAAACTGTCATACAATAAAAAATTGTAATAATTTTAAAAAAATACCAAATCCAGTGATTGACAAAATAATAATGAAACTCAAATTATTTTTAACTCTTTTAATATTAAAAAAGTTGATTAATTTAATTGTTCGGAAAAAGTTTCCGAATAAGCAGCAGGCGTAAATTTCCACTGGCCTATTAAATTAATCATGAGGATTAAATTATTGGCAATGATACGTTTTGGTAAAAGTGTGATCATTCTTCGATTATAATTTGCAAATCTGTACGTACAATGTTTTAAAAAGTATAATATATTTTTCCAAATATGATAATGCTACATATTTTACCGAATTTCTAGAGATTAATCGATTATAAATTTCTTTGAAAAATAACTAAACAAAAAATGCCTGTTCGATGGAGTGTAATTAAGAACAAAATTCAAATTTTCTTTTTATGCCAAGGCCAGTAATATTATCGCAGAACCTTCGTATCAGACGTGATAAATTATGCTGATTTTATGTAGATTAAAAAATTTATTTAAGGTAAACATAACAATATACACTTGAAAGCATCTTACTAATCAATTATCTTTATTAAAACCTTATATTTAAAAATTATACGCTTAAAGAGATGTTTTTAATTTTAAATATTTTTTTCTGAATTTTTATATGGGGCATTATTTCTCAAGCGTACCCACCCCAAAAAATGAATTTCTTCGCTCGGGCTCAAATTTACAAAAAGTTTAGTCCTATTAGATGGCACTTCAAAAAAAAAACAGATTGATCAGTTTGGTCAAAAACTCGTCGAGCTAGAGGGGGTGAAATTTTTTTACTTTGCGCAAAGAGCCTCTATTTCGGATATAAATATCTTTATGTATGGCATATAAAAAATTTTGACCCAAACGTTTTCAATAGACTATTTCTTAATCTTTAGAATGAAATAAAAAAAAATTTTTTAATTCAAAATTTAGCCACCATTTTTGATTTTTTTTAGGTTCGACCCTTTTTTTCTTTTTTTTTTAACTAAAAAAAAAGCTTGAGATGTTTACTTTCAAATCCTTGAATAGCAAAATGTTTTTTGTTATTTTTGATAAATTGAATTTTAAGTAACCTGGTAAATTCAAAAAAATTTTCCTATGCTCGAAACAAATTCGGAAAATTTTTTGCATGTACAGTTTTTGATAAGAAGCAATATTCTAAAAACAGAAATTAAAAACAATTTTTGTTGATTTTAGAATTTTTTGAAAATTTTCAAAAATGAAATTTTTTTAATTTGGTTAATTGTGCATTTTAATGTGCAACTTACATATAATGTGCATAATATAATAAGTATAAATGTTATTTGTACATTAAAAATGCCCAATTAACCAAATTTAAAAATTTTCATTTTTGAAAATTTTCAAAAAATTCTAAAATCCACAAAAAATTTTTTTTAGTTTCTGTTTTTAGAATATTGTTTCTTATTAAAAGCTGTACATCCAAAAAATTTTCTGAATTTTTTTCGCACATAGGAAAAATTTTTTAAATTTACCAGGTTATTTAAAATTCAATTTTTCAAAAACAACAAAAAACGACATTTTGCTAGATCTGAAAGTAAGCATTTCAAGCTTTATTTTTAGTTAAAAAAAAAGAAAAAAAGGGTCGAACTTAAAAAAAATCAAAAATGTTTTTGATTTATAAAAATGATGGCTAAATTTTAAATTTTTCAAATTTTTTTTATTTCATTCGAAAGATTGGGAAATAATCTATCGAATACGTTTGGGTCAACATTTTTTATGTGCCATACATAAAAAGATATTTATATCCGAAATAGAGGCTCTTTGCGCAAAGTACAAAAATTTCACCCCCTCTATCTCGACGAGTTTTTGACTAAACTGATCAATCTTTCTTTTTTGAAGTGCTTAATAGGACTCAACTTTTTGTAAATTTGAGTCTGATCGGAGATCAGACTCAAATGTACCCCCACCTCGATCTCCGATCGGGGTGGGGGTACACTTGAGAAATATATATACACTCATATATACATTTATACCTCATATATACATTTAAAATCAGGTGTAAGAGAAAAATTGAATTGAGAGTATTTTTTATTTTATATAAATTAATTTCTTTTCAGTCTGTATCTCATTTCTGGAGAAGAAAGATGCGAACTCTTCACAGTCATTTGGACGTGAACAAGGACGGCGTTATTAGTTACGACGACTTTATGCTTCTGGGGGAGAGGTTTGCTAATCTGGGACACTTGACGAAGGAGGAAAAAAAGGAATTCCAGCATGTTCTTAATGTTAGAACCAATAAGATAAAAGATAATAAAACGAGTCAAATAATTCAAATTAAACTAATAATATCTTTATCTTTTTTCATTTTACAGGAAATGTGGGAAGAACAGTGGGGAGAAATAACTCCTTACAATCTCATTGGTATCGAACAGTATCTCGAAAGAATGCTACATGTTCTCGAAGACAAATCTCTGAAACAAAAGTGTCACAGCTTCCTTCCCTATCTTTTCAAAGTATGATATTTTTCTCTCAATTTTCTGAAAATTGTATCTTTTTAATTTCTTAAAAAATAATATTAATTACGTGAAATAAATTCCTGAAAATTTAAAATGCAATAGTTGTAAAATATTTATTTGAATATTAAATTTATAATTTATTTCCAGGCTGTGGACAGAGACAACAATGGAGAACTTTCTGTACAGGAATTCAAATTATTTTTCGAGTGTCTGGGACTCTCACATGATGTAAGGATAACATTATTTAAAATAATATTATTTCCGTTAGTCCCTTTTCCGTTAAGGGTTTTCCAAATTATGTAGCAATTCTAATTCATTGTTTTGTTTTGCAGCACGCTGTAATGGCTTTTAGTCACATTGACCAAAATGACGATGGCAAAATCAGTCTAAAAGAATTTGTGAAGCTTGGACGTGATTTCATTGTATCTCATGATCACTCAAAGCCCAGCAAATATTTCTGGGGACCTCTAATCGACTGATAAAATTCATTACTTTCCCATACAAAAAAATTGTGATATTTACTTTTACTTATAATTTTACCAAACTTGAGTTCTTGATATAGTCCATTAGTATTAAGTTATATTATAAGCTATTTGTATATTCTCTTTTATACAAAATAAACGCAATAAATGACTGAAAAGAATCTGAATTATTGGTGGCTGAGAGGACTTAAATTTTAGTTTCATCTATTTTCAAAGGGCTGTTCACTCTCGAGTTGAGACTCGAGTGATCGGATACTCTATGCAACTCGGCTGAACTCTGGCGACTCTAAAGACTCGCGGTGACTTGCGCTTTGGAGTAGTAACTAATATAATATATAATTGCTTTGGAGTAGTAACTATTATAATATATAATTGCTTTGGAGTAGTAACTAATATAATATATAATTGCTTTGGAGTAGTAACTAATATAATATATAATTATTGTAATTATAATTATATGTTTTGTGATTATTATTAGAAATTATGATTTTTAAAATATATTATTATTATTATTTTACTATTATAATACATACATGAGTAATTTTTCAAATTGAAATTATTATTCTGATGAAACTTGCTTAGTCATAATATAAATAAGTTTCATTATTATTTAGTTAAATGAAAATTTCCATTTCGAATATTTCTGACTGCGTTTTACATATTTTACATATATTCCAAATAAGTCAAAATGTTACATTGAAAAATGAGCTTCAAGTACTTCTTGAATGTTTGATCCACCAATGATTTGCATGTTTTTTTATATGGATTTCCAAAAGAAATAATAGAGAAGTTGTTTGGAAAATGCCGCAAAAGAATTGAACGAAAATTTTGCACTGACAGGGCAACAAACGCCATGCTTTCAAATGCGTTTGTGTGGCACACAGGTGAGCCATCTGTGTGTCGATTTTAGACTCAAGAATTAGAAACACGCTCCCACTCCCGTCAACTCGAGTAGAACTCGGCTCGACTCCTGTGGACTCTTAGCAACTCTTATGACTTATATATTTGCTTTTATACCTCGGCTCTTTTAAATCCTGCGGACTCTTTCATTTTGGAGTCGCGATAGAGTAAATCTAGGAGTATTTAGATCGCTCGAGTCTCAACTCGAGAGTGAGAAGTCCTTTGTCCATTTTATTTTATTTATAAAACACATTTTTCACCTCTTCTTTTTCGTATCGTTTCTAATCATGCTTAAAAATTTGAATTCAAATTTCAAACTTAAACTGAGTTTAAGTTAGAGTGGGATATTATGAAAAAATACATTAAAAATACAAAGCAAGTACTTTTAATTAATCCAGCCTTATAGTTAGACAAAGTATCTAAAACTTAATTAAATTGATGATCACATTGGTGTTTTATCTTTTCTTTGACCTTCTCAGAAGGTTTCCTTCTCCAGTGAATGCTTTAAACTCATTCATGTCCTTTGTCTGAAAATGATAAAATAAGAAAATTAAATTCAAAGTAAAATTTAAATTAAAAATTAAACATGAATGTTACCAAAAATTGCAAACGTACCTCCTTATTATTGACTGGCTTAATAGTTCGTAGAAATTTGAGCGTTCCAATTTGGTAATCATAATCAGGAATACCACGGACGTAAACAGGTTTACTAGTAGATGGTTCAGCTGAGCCGGAATCCTCTTTCTTTTTCTTCTTCCCATTTAGTCTGTTGCCTTGTCCCTTAAATGCTACGAAACCTGAAGGCTCTGGCATAAAATCATCAGGATTGACATCGTTTTCCTCTTTCTTAACTGGTCTTGTCGGTTCTTTATAGCCTACCGGAGGCGCAAATTCAACGTTCATATCACACTCAATGATACTAACAGCAGGACCTGGTTTAGTTTCCAAAACGCACATTTCGTATATTCGCTGGTTGTATTTTATTGCTACTATATCCCCAGTCGTTAGGCACGCAAAACTCCTCAAACCATTTTCGAGGACCGCTTTAGGATTTGAAATATCTAAAAAGTCTTCGGATTGTGGCTGAAAGCGAGCGTAGGTCGCCACTGGGAGAGAAACGCATTCGATATTTATTAATTCTCCTTCATCGAGGAAAAGATTGTGCATCATCTGAAACAGAGAAGCAAAATTATTAAGGTTTTCTGCTTCAAATTAAAAGTTGATTATTTTGTCTGCTTGTAGTATTTGAACTTCTAACCCAATAAGGAAGGTAGACTTTTCCCTCGTCGGCGACAAACTCCAGCACTCCACAGTGCGTGATTCTATTGGTTTTTTTATTCGTTAATTTAAAAAGCATCGGATAAACTATGTTTAGCCTCGTGAGTGTATCCAAAGCTGAGGGTGGCATTATAACTGTCGAAAAACAAACATTTGATTACAAAATTTCTGTAGGAGGGAGAAAACAATTTAACTCTCGGACAGTTTAATTTTCCATAAGTTTATTCCATTTAATGCTTTGAGTTTATTTTGTTTTTGAGTGTCAATTTCACTTCAAGAGTGTTCCCAAAAAATAACTTTCTAACTTTTGCAGGATTCAATGAAGGATCTTACAAATGGTTAATTCTATGATTTATATAATTGGTATAACTCAAATAAAACGTGTTTTGCACACTGAATGTGTCCTTTCAGTCGATTTTAGTGAGTCACTTGTTTTCATTCTAGAACAATGGAAGCCAGGTGACTTCTGAAATATTTATGAGACCAGTGCAATTGTTTACTTACTTTTTCCACCTCGTTCTACATCTTGCCTTTCGTTTCCAGGCAACATAGATACGGAAAAGCATTTGTACTGGGTATTAAATGGCCGGGGATTATCCGGGAACATGTTAAAGCCAAACTGAAAGTTGAAAGTCATTGTGATCACCGTAAAACTTAACCTCCAAATAGAAACAAATCCAGTCCAACAAAACGGGTTCGTCGCGACTGATGAACTTCTTCTTGCAATCAGTTTACCATTTTTGCAGTTATACTTGTCCTGGTCTTCGTTTGATATGATAGAAACACTTGAAATGTTAGAAAAGTGAAAAATTGATTTTTATTTTGGAACTTAAATCTTTGTAGCGTTTCAAAACGGACGTAATGTCAGAAACAGAAACTGATTCAGAATGTCTTCTAGCAGACAACTTTCACAAAGCGCATGCGTATTGCAATTTTAAATTAAAATAACTTTACCAGATGTTGATAAATTTGATTTTTCACAAAATTCAAAGTCGCAAACAGAAAAATTTTACATCAAAAATACCTTTACAGTACTTTTGAGTAAATAAATATTTGGCTGGTGCTATAACTTCGCTAACGTGAACTGATCTCCCAAAACTAAACCTTCGCGAAATTTCAAATTTTAAATGTTCAAAATTACACAATTTTCAATTTAAATTCTTTGTAGTTAAATAATTATAAAATAGAAAAGGTTAAAATTG
>JBAGKK010421167.1:0-17966 GCA_037177015.1 Euceroptres primus
CTTGTAACCTTCAATGATCAGGAATTGTGACAACTACCTTATTTTTTAATCAAATTTAAATTTGCAACAAATCAAATTTCCGAAATAAATCTGCTGCAATTCTCCAAAAATCTTCCAAAAAATCCTCAAAAATCTTGCAAAGCCTGTCTAGAATTTAAAAAATGCTCCACAAATTTCTAGACTTTCAAAATCTTTGGAACTCTCTAAAATTTTATAAAATCCTTCCTGAAACGTTCAATAACTTTCGATAACCTTTCAGAATTGTCTAGAATTCCCATTTTAAATTTTCCAAATACGTTAAATCTTCTGAAATCCCTGAATATCCTTTAGAATCTTCTAGGTTTAAAAAAATTTTTTAGAACCTTCCAGAGGCTTCTTGTTTTTTCCAAAGTTTTCTAAAATCCTCAAGCATTTTCTAGGAAATTCTAAAAACTTTCAGGATCTTTTGCACTCTTACAAAAATATCCAGAATTTTCCAGAGTCTTCTAAAATTTTCGAGTTTCTTCCAGATATTTTTTCTAGATTTTCACAAAGTTTATAGAAAGACTCTGAAAATAATCTAGAAGAATTCTTCAAGACTAAGGGAGTCTTTTATAGATTTTAAAGGGTTCTAAATGATGCTGCAAAATTCTGGAAATTCTAAAGTTTAGAATACTCTTGAGGATTCTAGAAGATTCTGGAACACTAGCATATTTTATAGGATATTAAAGAATTTTAGAATATTCTTCAAGACATTATAAGATTATAATAGCAGAACCCAAAAAACTGTAAAAGATTATGGAAGAATCTAGAAGATTATGGAAGAATCTAGAAGATTATGGAAGAATCTAGAAGAATCTACAAGATTTTGGAACAGTCTCGAATGTTCCGGAGAATTTTTAGAGATTGCAGATAAGTTTTGAAGATTCGAAAAGATTTGTGAAAATTTCGGGAGTCTTTCGTAGATTTTGGAGGAATCTAAAAGATTCTGTAAACCTGTAGAAGATTCTAAAAGGATATGGAAGAGTTTAGAATATTTTAGAGGATTTCATAAGATTCAGAAATAGTTTATAAAATTTTGAAAAATGTAAATAGATGTTGAAAAAATTATTGAAGAGTAAGAAGACTCTGAAAGGATCTAGAAGATTATAGATCAGTCTGAAATTCTAGAGAATTCTAACAGATTCGGAAAAATTCTGGAAAATTTAAGAAGTATCTTGACGATCTGAAGGAGTCTGGAGGATTTTGAAAGACTATGAGAAAGTGTAGAATTTTCTAAAGAATTTTAACAGATTTCAAATAAGTAAAAAGTAAAAAAAATAAAAAGCATTAAAGCAAAAAAGTAAAAAGCATTAAAACAAAAAAGTAAAAAGCATTAAAACAAAAAAGTAAAAAGCCTTAAAAGTTAATTGAGAAAATTGGAGGAGTTGAAACTGACTGTAGGGTCAATTTGGAGAATTTTGAAATTCGAATGCTTTTAATCTTGAAAAATTTGACGAATTCAATTTAAAATGCTTTGAAATTGAAATATCTTTAATTAATTACTATTACAGATTTAGGTGGTTTAAAAAATTTGGTTCTTTTTAATTCTTACCCCTTCATTTTGTGTTATTTGGTAAAAAAAAGTCCCTAATTTGTTTCAGGTATCGTATTCTGCGTAACATGAGCCAAGAATTTTACCATTTGAGCCATGCCGTATGCTGATTTCTAAACGGATAAATATAATATTTATATTATTAATTTATATACACGCACACACACTCACGCACACACACATATAGAATATAGTTTAATAATGTCTAAATGTACATTCTTTTATTATTACAGATATTTAGTTTCTGAAACTGTAAAGCTGGCTAGTGTAACTTGAGTTAATAAATAACAGAATAAAAATACTTGAAGTTGATAGAAAGAATGAAAAACTAAGTATAATCTTATTTTAACGAGCGATTCTGTTATCAAAGAGACAAATCCTGAAATCATACCGTTGATTTCACAGCCAGAGTTCGGGGCTTAAGCTTATACTCCTGTAAAGCAGGATTCTAGTTTCCTACTGTCGTTAGAGAGAGTTAAGCTCTAAGTATACACTTAAGCTTCGTTTGTAACACCTGGACTAAGGTGTTGAAGGTCGTAAAGATCAGAATTAAAACCTCCTCTATAAATTTATGCTATAAACATTCAGTATGGACATATTTCATTTTATGGATGAAACAGTTATTTCGTTTCCTTATGGACCATAATATATTCTAATTTCACTTCCAGAAGGTGCTCAGTAGTACACTTTTTTAAGTTGTAAAAATTTACTTTAGTTTCTAAATTAAAAATTAAAAATTTAATTTCTATATTTTTGTTTCGAAATTAATTTCTAAGGGACTGAAGATAATTTTTAAATTCTATTGAATATTGCATATGAAATATTTTTTAGTTATTTGAAACTTGGTATCGATTGTTTGTGTCCTTACTTGTATTTTGTTTTGTAAAATCTAAGGATCTAATTGCACTAGGTAGATACGAGATTGCCATCCTGGCAATTAAGTTACCTGAAAGGTAGTTTTGTAACAACGCTTCGTTAGTCTGTGAATTTGAAGCCCGTTTCGCATTCGGATTTGGATGCAGTAGTACTCTAGTGCAAGTACCAAGAGCAATCCGTTTGACGAGCTGATGAGAGAAGCGTGCTACCCTTTTGTAGAAGGTGAACTCTATAGTCTCTGATTACGTGACGTGAAGCTTCCGAGTAGTCGGGAACCCTGACAATTTCAGTCGGGACAAAAATGGCTTTTTTCACTTTTAACTCTGAGTTTCAATGGATCATTCACTGTCTTTGAACTGCAGTGTGCAAGAGCAGCTAAAAACTGATCTTTCTTCTTTAATTAATTACTAGAAAAGCAGTCCTCTTACTAATTATTAAAAACCGAGGAGTTAAACACTAGCAATTTTGATGTACACCTAAATTCAAGAATTAAAATATTTTACAAAATTCAAAGAATTCAACGAATTTAAAGGAATTCAAAGAGCTCAAAGAATTCAACAAATTCAAAGAAATCTAAGACATTTCAACGAATTCAATAAATTCAACAAATTCAAGGAATTCAAAATAATGCAAAAAATTTCAAATAATTCAAAAGAATACAAAATCATTCAAAAGAATACAGAATAATTCAAACGAATTCAAAATAATTCAAAGAATTTAATAGAATTCAAAGAATTTAGAAGAATTCAAAGAATTTAAAAGAATTCAAAGAATTTAAGAGAATTCAAAAATTCGAAAGCTTCAAATAATTCAAAAGGATTCAAAAAGTTTATAAGAATACTGAAAAGGACTCACATGAGAGTCAAAACGTTTGGTTAAAAAAACACAGCTTTTTTAAATTATTCGACACTAAAGCCCATGCAAAACACCAACAAATTTTATAACCAGAGGGTCAATAGAAATCAACAAGATGAATATCAAAGAATTTAAAAAAATCAAGGAATATAAAATAATTCTATGGAAATCAAAAGATTTCAAAGACTTTAAAAGAATACAAAATAATTCAAAAAAATCCAAGGACTTTAAAAAAGTTCAAATGAATTCCAAGAATTCAAAAAATGCAAGGAATTCGAAATAATTCTATGGAAATCAAAACTATCAAAAGATTTCAAAGAATTTAAAAAACAAAGGAATTCAAAATAATTCTATGGAAATCAAAAGATTTCAAAGACTTTAAAAAAATTAAAAGGATACAAAATAATTCACAGAATTTAGAAGAATATCAAAGAATTCAAAATAATTCAAAGAATTTCAAACAACTCAAAGAATTTAAAAGAATTCAAAAAATTCAAAGAATTAAAAAAATTCAAAGAAATCTAAATAATTCCCAGGAATTAAACGAATTCAACAAATTCAAGGAATTCGACATAATGTAAAAAATTTCAAATAATTCAAAAAAATACAGAATAATTTAAACGAATTCAAAAGAATTCAATGAATTTAATAGAATTCAAAGAATTCAAAGAATTTAGAAGAATCTAAAGAATTTAAAAGAATTCAAAGAATTTAAGAGAATTCAAAATAATTCAAATGGATTCAAAAAGTTTCTAGAAATTTTTAAGAATTTTGAAAACTCGAGGAAATCAAAATAATTCAAAAGAATACAAAATAATTCAAAATAATTCAAGGAATTCAAAAAAGTTCAAAGGAATTCCAAGAATTCAAAAAATGCAAGGAATTTGAAATAATTCTATGGAAATCAAAACTATCAAAAGGTTTCAAAGACTTTAAAAAACCAAGGAATTCAAAATAATTCTATGGAAATCAAAAGATTTCAAAGACTTTTAAATACTTCAAAGATTTCAAAATAATTTTAACGAATTCAAAAGAACTCAAAGAATTTAAAAATTCAAAGAATTAAAAAATGCAAGGAATTCAAAATACTTCCATCGAATACAAAGAATTTAAAATAATCCAAAATAATCCAAAATAATTCAAAAGAATTCACAATAATTCAAAGAATGCAGAAACAAGTGTACACCTGAATTCAGTCACTGTTAACTACTCGTTTAAAACTATTATTAAAAGAAATGAAAAATAACGCAAATTTAAATTTAAATTTAAATTACTCATTTGAATGAGTTTAAGAATAAAATTGAAGTTGTTGGTTCCTAAAAGAAGCATTTTTGTCTTTGTGGTAACAGTAAAAGAAAATGTAATTTGTAAAATGAATTTTTTTTTGTTAATATAAAAAGTATTGAATAGTTAGAATTTTATTATAATTGAATGGCAAAAACAAGTAGTTAATTTAAGCAGTTAATTATTATGTAATTTCTTATTGCTTTTTTGCCTCATTCTCGTGCAATGTGATCGTAATTTAAAAGTTTATGTATCCCAATAAGCATTATAATGCAGTATGAGAAAGTAGAGTGCATATTATTTTACCAAAGGGACATTTAATTCTATTTTTACTTCAGGCAATAATAATGTAGTCATAGGAGTAACTGCAAAATGCATTAGCATACAACAACGTGAATGGGAAAGTTCATACATGTGAAAAAGCACATTAATGGGAATTACAGGTCTTCACAATAAATTACACTTTTCGATAACAATGTTTAATTAAGTAATTATATACTTCAATGAACATATATTTCTGACTGGATCTGATTTTCACACCAAATTAAAACTAATTTCTATTGAATTTCTTTTACTTTAGTTTAGTTTCTTTACTTAATTATTCATATAAAAAATTTTGTTTCGTACTGTATTATTTAATGGATTCGAAGAGTTCGAATTCATTACTTTCCTACAATTTGGAAAAATCTTATCTTTAGTTTTTTAAAAATTTTCTCAAATTTTAACAATACTTTCTCAATCTGAATTAGTTATTTTTGACTAACAAAATAGCACCGATTCGTTCACTAAATGATTTAGTAATCATTTTTACTAATTTTTAGTCAATAATGACTAATTCACAGTGAAATACTTTCTCACTTCAGTGAAAAAGTATTTCACTATATACTTTTTCACTTTAGTGAAAAAGTATTTCACTTTAGAATTTCACTATAGTGAAAAAATATTTCACTTTTTCACCAATACGCAAATTCACTTTAGACACAATACTGAATTTGACTCCAATAGTGAATTTTTCTGCTAATTAAATTGGTTGTGATCTGGCTGTGAATATTATTGACTAAAAATTAGTAAAAATTACTAAGTCATTTGGTGAACAAATCGACGCTATTTCATTAGCCAAAAATGACTAATTCAGATTTAGAGAGGAAGCACCATGAAACATTCATCAAAAGTTAACAATGAGTTTTCTTCTTTTTGTAATGTTGAAATCATTTTACAAAATGAAGAAAATAAAATATTATTGTTATCAGATAATATATTGAATCTTTTTCAGCAACAGCAACAAATTGCCAAAGGATCAGTAAAAACGTCGCCACCCCCTGAAAACATATCGACACTCACAGAAAATATTATATTTCCTCCCTGTTTTTTGAAAAATAGTTCAGCACACTTGTCAAATATCGATTGAGGGTGCTTATATGCACATTTTAACGGGAGAGAAGAACGATTCGTTTTCGGTTTGCTCAATAATATCCAGGGTCAGCGTCCATGGAAGTACTGTGCGTTATTGGCGGTCGGCCAATATCGGTGATTTACCACAGGATCCGTTGCTGGTTATTGCGTGGGAACGCGGTCTCCTTATTTATACGTTACAAGGTGTACTTTTATCGGGTCGCTGGGAAATAAACTACCTGCCGTTTGCGGCCCCACGCGTAAAATAAGCGATTTTTACCGCTTGCTTGCTGCGGTCTGCAGAAAAACAACTCCCCGGATTTTGTAATTTAACTTTCGGAAACGTTTCGCTAAGCTGTAAATGCCTTTAGTGAATTGAGTTAAAATCAATTGAGAATGAAAAAAAATCAATTCAGTCAATTAGAGTTATTCCCTTTTTTCGTTTTCTATCTACTTTCTCATTCTCTTGAACGCAGTGGAAAATTGCATTGGAAATTACATTGGAAAATTGCATTGGTCCATCAACGCCACGTAATTTCAATTAATTTAGTTTTAATTAAAATTTTGAATAGCTTTGTTAAATCGAATTGTTTGAGATTAAATTTCAAATTGATATTTTAAGCATTTTCTTTTAACGTTTTCATTAAAATATTTTATGATCGAATATAAAACATATGGGAGATTCCATTTCATATGAGCCAATTTTCTTCAAATTGTGGTCAGAAGCAGTTTTATAGGACCCTATCGTAGAATCTAAAACCATATATTATCGAATTGAATTGTTCATAAATTCTCAAATTTTACGATTGTAATAACCATTTTTTAGAATCATTCACCCTTTATGCAATTTTTTTTAGATTGAAAATTAAAATTGAGAATAACTCAAAACATGTTTCAGGTTTTGATCAGAAACACATTTTAACACAAAATTTAGACTTTATCGTTTTGTGATGTATTTAAAAAAAGTAACTGTAATTGGATAAATAAATGAGAAATTAAAATTAATGTTATTACGATTACTGGGACTGAAAAATCACAATAATTGGGCCGTTTACCCTATTGATTGGAAAATTAGATTTCAGTATTCATTTATAAGGGCATTTGATACATAATGAAGTCACAAATTACCGACCGTTCCTTATTTATATTCAGCGGATTTATTATTAGAGAAATGCAAACATAACGCTGAAATTTAAGGAAATATGTAATAAAAAAATATTCTTTATGATTTTCAAAAATTTAAGCATTATATTTGCATTTCTCTCTTAATAAACCCGCTGAATGTAAATAAAAGATCAGCCGGTAATTCAAGACGTCATTATGTATCACATACCCTTAATTTGCTTTCAGGGGAATAGCTTTAAATGTTTTGTTTTCGAAGAGTTTTTTTTTTCATTGGAAATATTTTTACAAAATTATCTTACCTGGCCAATTCTCTCTGAAGATGATGCACCCTGGAGCGTGCTCGTTCGGCTTCGGCCGTAGCCTCACGCACTCGAGCCTCTGCCTCCATTCGTTGTCGCCGTTCTCGTTCCACATCTCGCTGTGTTGCCTCCTTCTGCAAAAAAAAAAAAGAATAAATTCCTTAAAACAATAAAATAATTACCGAATAAGCCTTCGGATTTTTAAAATATCAAATTCCATAGCTTTTAAAAATTAAAACCTTTAAATTCAATGATTTGCACAAATTAAACAAACTTTGATTTCTTATACAATCTCACGTCTTCAGATTTTTAAAATATCAAATTCCATAGGTTTTAAAAATGAAAACCCTCAAAGTCAATTATTTTCGCAAATTAAATCGTTAAACTTCGATTTCTTATAAAACCTAAAGCCTCCCAATTTTAAATTGTAAATTTCAAATTCATATCCAGGTTTTATCTAGAACCCGAGATTTTAAGCTGGGTAAATTGAAAGATTTGCATATTTTAAATTCCAGGACTTTTCAAAATCAAAGCTTTCAAATTCAATGGTTTCCATAAATAAAATCGTTAAACTTTGATTGGTTTTAAAATCTAAAGCCTTTTAATTTTTAAAATATTAAATTCCATCGCTTTTGAAAATTAGAACCTTGAAATTCAATGATTTCAACAAATTAAATTTGATGTACGTTAAACTTTGATTTCTGATAAAATCTCACGCCTTCTGATTTTTAAAATATCAAATTCCATAGGTTTTAAAAATGAAAACCCTCAAATGCAATGATTTTCACAAATTAAATCGTTAAACTTTGATTCCTTATAAAACCTAAAGCTTTACAATTTTAAATTGTAAATTTCAAATTCATATCCAGGTTTTATCTAGAACTCGAGATTTTAAGCAGGGTAAATTGAAAGATTTGCATATTTTAAATTCCAGGACTTTTCGAAATTAAAGCTTTCAAATTAAATGGTTTCCATAAATTAAATCATTAAACTTTGATTGATTTTAAAATCTAAAGCCTTTTGATTTTTAAGATATTAAATTTCATAGCTTTTAAAAATTAGCACCTTGAAATTCAATGATTTTGACAAATTAAAACGTTAAACTTTGATTTCTTCAATTACCTAAGCTTTTCGATTTTGCAAATATCAAATTCCATAGATTTTAAAAATTATAACCTTGAAATTCAATGATTTTCACACATTAAACCGATAAACTTTGATTTCTTATAAAATCTCACGCCTTCTGATTTTTAAAAGATCAAATTCCATAAAACCGAATTGAAAGTTTTAATTTAAAAACTAAAACCTTCAAATTCAATGATTTTTGTAAATTAAATCGTTCAACTTTGATTCCTTATTAAACTTAAAGCCTTCTAATTTTAAATTGTAAATTTCAAATTTTAATCCAGGTTTTATCAGGAACCTGAGATTTTAAGTAGAGTAAATTGAAAACTTTAGCATATTTTAAATTCCAGGACTTTTCAAAATTAAAGCTTTCAAATTCCATGAGTTCCACAAATTAAATTGTTAACCTTTGATTTCTTCAATTATCTAAAGCTTTTCGATTTTGCAAATATCAAATTCCATAGCTTTTAAAAATTATAATCTTGAAATTCAATGATTTTCACACATTAAACCGTTAAACTTTGATTTCTTATAAAATCTCACGCCTTCTGATTTTTAAAATATTAAAATATCAAATTTCACAGGTTGTAAAAATTAAAGCCTTCCAATTCAATGATTTTTACAAATTAAATCGTGAAACTTTGATTCCTTATAAAACTTAAAGCCTTCCAATTTTAATTCAATGATTTCCACAAACAAAATCGTTAAACTTTGTTTGCTTCTTAAATCCAAAGCCTTTCGATTTTGAAAATATTAAATTACATAGCTTTTAAAAGCTAAAACCTTCAAATTCAATGATTTCCACAAACTAAACCATTAAACTTTGATTTCTTATGAAATCTCACGTCTTCTGATTTTTAAAAGATCAAATTCCATAAAACCAAATTGAAGGTTTTAATTTAAAAATTAAATACTTCAAACTCAATAATTTCCGCAAATTAAACCTTCAAACTTTGAATTCTTATAAAACCTCACGCCTTCTGATTTTTAAAATATGAAATTTCATACGTTTTAGAAATTAAAACCTTCAAATTCAATGATTTTCGCAAATTAAATCGTTAAACTTTGTTTTCTTATAAAACCTAAAGCCTTCCAATTTTAAATTGTAAATTTCAAATTTCTATCCAAATTTTGTCTGGAACCTGAGGTTTTAAGCAAGGTTTAATTAAAAGCTTTTGCCTATTCTAAAATCTAGGACTTTTCAAAATTAAAGCTTTTAAATTCAATTATTTCCAGAAATTAAATCGTTAAACTTTGTTTTTTTTCTCAAATTTAAAGCTTTTCGATTTTGAAAATATCAAATTCCATAGCTTTGAAAAATTAATACCTTTAAATTCAATGATTTCCACAAATTAAATCATTAAACTTTGATTCCTTTTAAAACCTAAAGCCTTCCTATTTTAAATTGTAAATTTAAAATTCGAGCCGACCCTGTCCGGGTTTTATCTGAAACCTGGGATTTTAATCAGACTAAATTTTGCAAAGTTTAAATTGCAGGAGTTTTCAAAATTAAAGCCTTCAAATTCAATGATTTACATTTTAAATCGGTAACTTTGATTTCTTCTAAAATCTAACTAAATCCTAAGGTATTAAAAAGTGCTGCCGATTATTTCGAGATTAATGTGAGATGAAAAATACCCTTCAACGCTACGGTTTTAATTTATCCAATCGGAGATAAAAATTATACCTCAGGATTTACTGTGATACTGTAATAAATTATAACTCTTTTAAGTAAAATTCCAGCTGCTGCAGACTCTCCAAAAATTAATTACACTTAACTGAATCACTTTCTGACATTAAATTATTCTCTGAAAGGAAAAGTTGACTCTTGACTCCAAAGGAATCGTGGGTGGTTTTGGTGAAATATACACTCGTTAATACAGTGAAAATGGTATTCACAATTCCGGATACGAGGTTCATACAATGCTGACTATATAAGAATATAAGAATATAGAGAAGCATCCAAACTGAGTGCGTAGCAAATCGATACTCGCACATCTGTCCGAAATCGTTCTTTCTTTAATAGTTTCGCCACCCCTTGATGCACCCTTCATTCAGATTTTCTCTGTCTCGTTTCTATAGCCAGTTTCGCTCCTTTCTGCCCGATTCAAGTCCCAAGTCCCGAGTGAATCCGTATTTTATTGAAACACTGGCTGTATTATTAGCTGAAACGAAAATGGTCGCAGGAGCGAGTCCTGACTTTATTGAAACCTTCGCCATGATATGAAATGAATCGTAAAGGAGTTCTACTGTTGAATCAAGTACTGCACTTTATACGAAATCATAGGCGTGGTTTCAATTCACTCGATGCCTTTCTCATAAAATGACGCTTATTTTCTTTTCAAAAGTTTCTTAATTCAAGCTAAGTTTATTTTGCAGAACGAATCTATTTTAAATCATGCAAACTGAGGGGTACCCTGTTCAGAATTGGCTTGCCAATGAAATTATGTTGTTGTACGTGAAAAATAGGGGGACACGTATTTTTTAAAATTAACATAACGAAATATTTAGATTTTTTACGAATATTTATAAATTTTAAGGGAAAAATTAGTTTTTTGCAAATTTTAGTTTAAAAACCTTGCTACTTTTGCAATTTTTGAGATATTAAGGTTTTTCTTATTCCAATTTGAAGAATTTTTCTCACTCTTTTGAAATCCATGAAGAAGATTAAAAAAGAATAAAAAATGATAAAGCTATTTTGGTTTTCGTAAGAAAAGAAAAACAAATTTTCTCAAAAATACCACCTTTTTATTCCCTGAAAATTTGAGGAATAATATAATATATTCTAATAATATCTTCCTAATATATTCTATTCACCATAAATTTCCCACTTGGTATATTTTTGTTTTTCAGGAGAAATAAATTATTTAATATTTTTGCTTCAAAACCTTGCCATTTTGACAATTTTTAAGATTTTGAGGTTTTTCTAGTTTCAGTTGATCAAGTTTTTTTCTTTTGCTCCTTCGAAACCGATGAGAGAAACAAAGAAATTATAAAAATTGATAAAACTATGTATTTCGATTTTTTGAAAAAATAAAACTCGAGATTTTCTTCAACAAGGAAATAATAAAAACTGGTAAAGCTATTTCGATTGTCAGGTGTGTTGGGAGATAATATAGTCTACCTACCATAAATTTTGAAACTAAGTTGTATCTACCAATATTTCAAAACACAAAAAATTCTATTTTCCGTCTTGTTCTCGCATTTATTATATTCTAGAAAGAAAATAAATTTTTTTTCTCTTAAAATACAAATACAGTTTTAAAATTTTTGGTAAGTATTACTACTCAACACACCTGAAAATTTCACTACAAAAAAAGGTTGCTGTTTGAAGAAAATTTTTAAGAAATTTTTTTTGTTTTTTCTAGAAATCAAAATTTTTTATTATTTTTTTTATTTTCTTCATGGATTTCGAAATAGCGAGAAAAATGTGACAAACTGGAATAAGAAAAACCTTAATATATCTCAAAAATTGAAAAAATGGCAAGGTTTTTAAAGTAAAATTTGCACAAGACTAATTTTTGCCTTAAAATGTATAAATATTCGTAAAAAATGTAAATATGTTGCTGTGTTAATTTAAAAAAATATGTGTCCACTTATTTTTCACGTACAAAAACATATTTCATTGACAAGCCAATTCTGAACATGTCAGCAGCCGGCCTGCATGATCAATGTTATGTTTATGTTAAATATAGTTGTAATAAATCTGAGATTGTTACAGTCACAAAAATAAACTCCCGAAAAAAAAACAAGAGTAAAAAACATGCCGTCTAATAAAGAACAATCTTCGGAAAACACCGTTTACAAAATTAAAATTTTAAAAAGGAAATATAAAAATATCGCAAATAAAAGTCATGAAATCAAAGACATTTGCCAAATAAAATAAAATTGTTTAGGCAAGAAAGTAAAAATTCAAACATAAATAAAATCCAACAAAAACAAATTCATAAAGACAATTGAACCCTTAAAATTTTTAAGAGTTCGGGACCGAACCTGAACCCTTTAAATTTTTAAGAGTTCGGGTCCGGACCCTTTAAATTTTTAAGGGTCCAGACTCTGACCCATTAAATTCTTAAGGATTTTGACCCAGATTCTTTTGTATTCTTAAGGTTGCGGTTTTCTTTATGGACTTTTGTCATGGATTCGACCGAAACGATAAAAAATAATAAATAATTTTAGAATATTTCTGAATTATCATTTGGGTAGGTAACGAGATAAATAACTTAATACTTTTAGAGGGCAGGGAAAAGTATGGTAAAACAGAATTAAGAATAAATGAATTTATTGCATATATAAAATATTGTGAAACTTAAGCCTCAACGGTTTTACACATTTCCATTATTTTATATATATTTTTAAAAATAATATTAAGACAAAATATTTACATCGAATTATAATTTCTAGTAAAGTTTCAACATTTTTATAACCTCTATTTAGCAGGGATCGGAACCTTTTAAGTTGGACCCGAGTTTAAAGGTTTCCTTAAGGTTCCGGGTCCGAATCGTACCCATAAAAATGTAAAGGGTCCGTATCCTTTACATTCTTAAGGGTCCAGGTCAGCAGCCGGACCCTTTAAATTCGAGACCTGGACCCTTAAGAATTTAAAGGGTCTTGACCTGAACCCTTTAAATCCTAAATTCACCCTTCCTGGGCCATTTAGGCCCGCGGACCCTTTAAAACTTAGGGGTTCCGATCTCTGACATTTTTATACTAATAATATTATTTTTTGCTTACGAATTTTTGTTTTAAATCAGCAACAGCTTAAGCGGCAAATTTGAATCGTTTATTGAGCAATCTCCTGAAGGGACCATCATCGGAGCTTGAAGAGTGAATCCGATAAATAGAATATCGTTAAGCATTATACAAGAAGAGGCATGAAGGACAAAGGCTTCGGGTCTTTCAGAGCAGAATTATTCATGAATTTAAATCCAAGTGTTGCACGCTACATTGATTGCGCCCTTTTGAATGGAACCTGCCGTGCTATTCGGACAATTCTCCCATCAATAATTGCATTGCTTCAATGTGGTGAAAGCTGTATTTTACGCGATTTAAACCGATAGCCATTGCGTTTCCCAATGGCCAGCAATAAATTCGCTTTTACCCATGGTGAGCCTTGCAACTTCGGACGAGTTAACGTTTTTGATTGGTGATAAACTCCCATTGGATTCGCTTTGAATTTCGATCATTGCTGTTGTTTTGCAGAAAGTCATATAGATTAAAAAGCATTCCAGGCTTTACTGTTGAAATTTAAACATGGGTGACTGAAGACAAATTTTACTTTGTAGTCGGTTACACTCTAGCTTTCAAATTTACAATATCTGTATTTAACATTTCAAAGGGAAAATGTAATTAGAAATTCGAAATAGGAGTTGTATCTAATAAATTGGTCCGTGTTTTATTTACTCACCGAAGGGTTTCGATTATAATGGTTTATTTAACAATTATTTGTAGTTTTTTTATGTGCAAACATTGTAATTTTGATTCCATCTGGATGATTGAATCAATATCAATTTTGGATTTTGATTCAATCTAGATGATTGAATCAATTTCAATTTTGGATTTTGATTCAATCTGGATGATTGAATCAATTTCAATTTGGATGATTGAATCAATTTCAATTTTGGATTTTGATTCAATCAACAGCTTACTTTGTCCCTTAAAAAATTCAAAATTACGATTCTTTCTCACATCTCAAATTTCTTTCGTCCACGTCCTACATCTTTTTTCTCGCAAATTTTGGATTTATCTCCCAAAATTTGAACAAAATTTGTGAGAAAAATGATTTAAATATTAACTGTGAAGTGTGAGATGTGAGAAACAAACTGTGAGGAAGAATCATAATCACCCCCTGGATATTTTTTGTTTACAAGATGAATAGCTTAAGGACTTGTCTAAATTTTACTTCTAAAATGAAATAAGAATTAGAAATAAATGCGGTGAAGTGATTAAATTATGAGATTGAATGAGTCAGTCTAATTTTTCTCTCTTTTTTATAAATCAGTTAATTTTCTCTAAAAGCTTTTGGAAAATGGAATAGTCTTTAAAAAGCGTCCTCATTCCAAGATTTAAGACTTGATGCCGTAAAGTCGATGCATAGAAAAAAGGCTATGGCCGATGGAAATGGGAAAACGAAAGAGGGTATTCGATAGAGGAGAGGAGAGTATCGAGAGCACAATCTGGTAAAAGCTGGCTGACCACTGCGAGGTGGGTTTAAGGGATAGTTCAACGGATTTATGGGAGCCTTAAATCCTCGTGAATGCTTTCTCTTTCTTTCTATTTTTTCTCCCACATTCTTCTTCCGACTCTGCCGATCTGGAAAAATGCCTCTGGCACGATATCAAGGCAAAACGCAAGTTGGTCAACGAAAAGGGGATCGTCGTGTATTTCGATTTTTATACAGAGTAGTCTCATGATATAAGCAAGTACATCTTGTGAACGACTCGCCAGGGAGGAAATAAAAACGTCAAAAGTAAAGGACAGCGATGGATGAGAGAGCAACTTCATTCGTCGACGACAGAAGGATTGATGGTTCCGAAACGTGGAAAAAGAACAAGGAAATTTCGTGAGTTGAATGATTGATGGAACTGGTATTAATGGAATTAGAAACAATTTCATTTCTTTAGTGCTCTTGGCAATGTTTTGAAAAATTTTCTTTAGATCATACAACGTTATTAAGTTGAGTTGATCACGAAATTCAATAACTGATAAGAATCTGGGTTTACCAAGTTGAAATATTTCAAAGTTACGACTTTATTATGAAGATGCAACATTCTGATCTTAAACCTTTTATAAGCATGAACATTTAACAAAATTATAGGTCCATCTTCTATAAAGATTCATGTAAAAATAAAAATCCGATAGAAATGAAAAATCCAAATCGTGGGATATATCTTAATCTGCAGAGATATTATTTTGATCTGAAGTGGATCATTTATTTAGTGATGCACGTCAAGACAAGAATTTCTTTATTTTCGCTTGATAATGATTGATTTCTTGAAATCTTGAAGTTGGATAAATTTTACATTCCACTGTTTTCTCTTGGCTTGTTTTGTTCTAAAAAGTCAAGAGCAATCGAGCAAGACCAGCGGCGGATCCAGAAATTGTGTATCTCCCTTTAACACATTGGAAACAAAGGACAAGAGGGGGTGATCACCCTCTCTTGTCCTTTGTCCTTGTCCCAACTGTCACTTGAATATTTAGAACTGTCACATGCAAAGTGAGATGAGCTTTCAAAAAAATGATTAATAAAAAAGATAAAGCATGAAAACCAAGATAAATAGAGAAAGAGCATTTTGAACTGTCACTTGAGTACATATGTTAATTATCATACAAAAGGATATTTTAAAAAATCATTCCTAAAATTAATAAAATGGAATCTGAAAATTTAAATACCAGAAAAAGAGCAGGGGAACCAACCACATCAAAAACTGAAAAGTAGGAAATAATGTAATAACTATAATAACTAACTATAATAATAACTAACTAACCTAACGCAATAGTGTGTCAAATGGTGAGGGTTCAGCAAGTAATAAAAGCAAAATCAACCGCGGAGACAAGTTGCAAAAAAGTTGTAGAATTTGGATCTGACGAAAATAGACAAAAATTTGCGAAGTGTTCTGTATGCCAAAAATTAAAAGGAGTTGAAAAAATTATAAAGATGAAGAATATCAACACATCGGACTTAAAGAGACACATAGAGAGTGTTCAATGAGGATCTATATAAGGAGATTTATGGTGTACCAAATGCCTCCAAATCGATGGTACAGAAAGTTCAAATCAATAACACTTAATCCTAGACAGTCACACTGGGTCAGTATGACCCGAACATTTTTTTTTCTGAAACTGTCTCATCCTACATTTCTAGCTAAGAGAATTAAAAAAATAATAATTTAAAATGATTTTTGTGAAAATTTTTTTTAAAAACTTGACTTTTTCAAGAATTTTTAAAAATATGTCACTTTAATTGTTATTTTATCTTAATGATAATACAGTCTGCAATGTATGCACAGTATGTATACAGTCTGCACTTCATCCCAGGATTTTTTCTGATTCAATAAAACTGTGAGTTTTTAAACTGCAGCTCATCAAAAATTGACTCGGGTCATAGTGACCCAGTGTGACAGTCTCGTTCGAAAAAAGAGGCGTGACTGTCTAGGGTTAAATACATATTGTGTTTACCTTGTCATAAAAATATGTGAAAATTTATAAACATTCATAAAATCATTTTTAAAATCTACAAATTCGAAAAGATTTTTTTGAAAAAGGGTATAATAGCACGAAAATAGATAATAATTTCAAAAATGATTTCCAAGTTTTAAAAAATTGAAAAAGTAACCTATTTTTATCCTCTTTATTTATCCCACCTTAATAGTAATTTATTATTTACATTGTAATATAATTGGAATCTTGGCAATGTACCTACATTCGATTAAATTATAGTTTAATGAAACGTAGGTAGTTTGCAAAGATTACAATTGTAATATACTGTAAATATTAAATAAATATCAAGGCGGAATAAAAAAAAGGTTATTTTTTGCAATTTTTTAAAACTTTGAAATCATTTTTCAAATTATTACCTGTTGTCATGCTATTAAACACTTTAAAAAAAATCTTTTGGAATTTATAGAATTTAATGATGACTTTATGCATGTTTATAATTTTTCACATGTTTCTGAAGAATTCAAGGT
The DNA here is from genome assembly GCA_037177015.1 of Euceroptres primus. Classification (NCBI taxonomy): domain Eukaryota; kingdom Metazoa; phylum Arthropoda; class Insecta; order Hymenoptera; family Figitidae; genus Euceroptres; species Euceroptres primus. Next base: position 17,217 of record JBAGKK010421167.1, read on the forward strand.
GTATTCAAAGAATTCAAGGTATATTTAAAGAACTCAAGGTGAATTCAAAGAATTCAAGGTGTATTCAAATAATTCAAGGTGAATTCCAAGAATTCAAGGTTTATTCAAAGAATTCAAGGTGTATTCAAAGAAATCAAGGTGAATTCAAAAAATCACGGTGTATTCAAAGAAATCAAGGTGAATTCAAAGAATTCAAGGTCAATTCAAAGAGTTCAAGATAAATTCAAAGAAATTCAAAATAAGAATACAAGGTGGATTCAAAAAAATAATTTTAAAAATACAAAATGAATTCAAATAATTCAAGATGTATTTAAAAGAATACAAGGTGAATTCACAGAATTCAAAGTAATTCAAAGAATTCAAGGTGAATTCAGTAGTGGTTAACCCCTCTTCTTTAAGTTCAATCAATATTAAACTTTTATTAACCCCCTTCTTTAAGTCCAATCAATATTAAACTTTTATTTTATTCCAATTGAATACCATTGTATAATTTTATATTAATATACTGTCAAAAGGACCACCTATTTTTTATTGTTTTTTTTTAATGAAAAATTATTTTTTAACTACTTTAAGCCAGAAAATATTAATTATAGAATTGAGTCACTGATGAATTAGTGAAATTTGACTAATGCAGACTTAGAGAGGTTTGAAATATTCAAATTCAGTTTAAATGTTTTAAAGAACAGATTTTGAATAATTTTCATTTTTCCTATTTAGATGGAATTTCAGCAAGAAGAATTAAACAAACTT
>JBAGKK010421269.1:0-17964 GCA_037177015.1 Euceroptres primus
GTATAACTTGTCTTTCAAGGAGCTTCGGTTTTATACCTTTGTTTACGTTTCCGGCCATATCGGCCGATCCTCCGACGGAAACGGCTTGAACATAAACTCCCCCGTCGTTTCCCTCAGTCACTTGCAACCCTATACTTCCCCCATTACCGCGTTGAAGTTTTATCACATGCAGAATTCGTTCTTCAGCGAAAGACATTTCGTCGAGGCGAGCCATGAGGGAAGAAGACATCGTTTCCTCGTCTCGTATCCGGAAAGTTTCGTTTGCTGATCGAATATCAGTATCTATTGGAGAAAAATGTTTTTGGTCAGTAGGGGAATTTCGAGGATTATGCTCTTGAAAATTAGCGCAGGCACACACAAAAAATGTTTTGTTATTCTAACTAGAATTCCGGTTAGGCTCTACTTAACATTCTTTTTCAGTTGTTTTAACCTGAATTCTGTTTAGAATTACACTCGTCGCGCGTAAACTGGACGGCCTCGGGAGTAGACGGCCAGTAAGTGGGTGCTATTAAAATCCAGTTTAAACCGGATTTAAAACGACGAGCGAGCACTCTTATGTCAACACTCAGGATCGCATATATAGTCTCTGAACGTACAAAAGTAAATGGGCAGAGAGTCGCGATGTAAACAACTTCTGCCGGCCCTGATTATTCGAGAGATGGCCTTCAGTGTAGGCCTTCAAGGGACGCACAAGGGGGGAGACAGAACCAGTCAAGCGTAAACAACCATGATGCCGGCTAGTTGATGGTCGGAATATAAACGAGCGACGAGTGTACCAGAATTTTTCATAGTTTTCAAAAATCAGCAGAAAATCTGTTTAGAATAATCAGAATTCTGATTAAGATAACCGGAAAGAAATGTTAAGAAGAGCCTAACTAGAATTCTGGTTAGAATAAACCGAATATTTTTCTGAGTGCAGAATTAAAAGAAACTAGGTGAGAGTTCAGTGAAGAAATAGTTTAGGTTAAAATTTAAGAATCTTCGGTAGTTTTGAAAATTTGCTTTCTTGACACTGGAAATAAAAGTACAAAATAAACTTTTGAGTGAAACAGGAAACATAATTCGAGAAAAAACATAAAATAAAATTCCACGTCCATTTTAAGATTTTATGACTTTCTGAAAATTCTTTATCACAATTTTTTTACTGTTGGTTCGGCACTTTCCTCATTTTTACAAACATCTTTATAGCAGTATTTCATAGCCGAACTATTCACGGATGATTTCGAAATATAGAATTTACAATATTTTTATTTTAAAGCAAAGTTCCATGAAAATAATTAAAAAATTTTACGATATTAAATTAAATTTTCTTTTTAGTATATTTTTTAAAACTGACAAGTATAAACATTAGGGTAGTAAAAAAAACGATTTTCAAATTTTCGTCATGCCGTCCTCTAAATTAGTTAATAATAAAACACGTGCCGCACACCCCGTAAAGTTTCTCATGTAATTAACATTGCGAAAAGCGTGAATTTTGGAATTGTGCGAATATGTTCTGAAAAATGTATATTAAAGTCAAGTTAAAAATCCAATTCTTCATTATAAACTATTTAAAGAATGTGAATTAACAATAGTTTCAATTTCACCCTGATAACACCCTTTTATTCATCCCCAAAAACCACTCCATAAGTACAAAAGTAAATTTTGCTATATTCGGAAGTTTATTGATTTTTTTTCGCTTCTTTTCTTGCTACATAATAAATAATTGATGTTCAATACATTTTCATTAATTTTTTAATTTCAATTGCTTAAGCAATTTTATATTGTTTAAACAATTTATTTTTTCAAGAATTTGTAAAATCATTAAATTTTTTAATTCAAACGATATTTTTATCAATGTAAAGAACCTACGCACTATTAAAACAGTTCCAAAGTTTAAATAATATGTAATTGTTTAAATGTATTTTGTAAGCTGATAATGACAGAAAAACATTGATTTTTCGCTGTTTAATTACATATATTTGATTGTTTACTGATATTTACTAATTGTAGGAATAATCTTTAATTGTTAAAATAATTACCGATTGTTTAAACACTGAATGAAGTGACAAATTTTCATAAAAACTTTTCAAAAATGGCTGCAAGTATATATTTTAATATATTTAAATACTTAACTTATATATAGAGCATTATTTCTCAAGTCCCAGCCCAAAAAATGAATTTCTTTGATCGGGCTCAAATTTACAAAAAGTTTAGTCCTATTCGAAAAGCACTTCAAAAAAAAAAAAAGATTAATCAGTTTGATCAAAAACTCGCCGAGTTAGAGGGGGTGAAATTTTTGTACTTTGCGCAAAGAGCCTCTATTTCGGATATAAATATCTTTTTATGTATTTCATATAAAAAATTTCTAACCGAACGTTTTCGATAGATTTTTTCCCAATCTTTCGAATGAAATAAAAATTTTTGAAACATTCAAAATTTAGCCATCATTTTTTAAATCGAAAATATTTTTGATTTTTTTTTAAGTTCGACCCTTTTTTTTCTTTTTTTTTTTTTTGTAACTGAAAATAAAGCTTGAAACGCTTACCTTCAGATCCTTGAATAGCAAAATGTCATTTTTTGTTATTTTAAAAAAATTGAAATTTAAGTAACCTGGTAAATTCAAAAAATTTTTTCTATACACAAAAAATATTCGGAATATTTTTTGCATGTACAGTTTTTGATAAGAAACAATATTGCAAAAATGGAAATTCAAACAAAATTTGTTGTTAATTTTATAATTTTTTGAAAATTTTCAAAAATGAAATTTTTTGAATTTGGTTAATTGCGCATTTTTAATGTACAAATAACATTTATACTTATTATATTATGTACATTAAATGTAAATTGCACATTACAAATGCGCAAGTAACCAAATTCAAAGTTTCATTTTTGAAAATTTTCTAAAAAATATTTAGATGTTGATGGTGAAATTGGCTTTAGGGTCACCACATCCAAATATTATTTTAACTGAGGGTCGATACAACTTCTTCCTTAAACATTTTCAAAAAATTCTAAAATTAACAAAAATTTTTCTTGAATTTCCGTTTTTACAATATTATTTCTTATCAAAAACTGTACATGGAAAAAGTTTTCCGAATTTTTTTCGCGTATAGGAAAATTTTGTTGAATTTACCAGGTTACTTAAATTTCAATTTTTCAAAAATAACAAAAAACGACATTTTGCTATTCAAAGATCTGAAAGTAAGCATCTTAAGTTTTATTTTTAGTTTTTTTTAAAAAAAAAGAAAAAAAATGGGCTGAATTAAAAATATATATATATATATATATATATATATATATATATATATATATATTTGCTTTTTAAAAATGATGGCTAAATTTTGAATTTTTAAAAATTTATTTATTTCTTTTGAAAGATTGGGAAAAAAATCTATCGAAAACGTTTAGGTCAAAATTTTTTATATGCCACACATAAAAAGATATTTATATCCGAAATAGAGGTTCTTTGCGCAAAGTACAAAAATTGCACCCCCTCTACCTCGGCGAGTTTTTGACCAAACTAATCAATCTTTTTCTTTTTTCTTTGAAGTACCATCTAATAGGACTAAACTTTTTGTAAATTTGAGCTCGATCGGAGAAATCCATTTTTTGAGCTGAGTACACTTGAGAAATAATTGCACACATGTAATTATTTTGTTAAAAAAATTAGAGAATTGTTATAATGATGAATTGGTTCTTTACATTGATCGAAATATCTGATACACACAATTTTTAAAAACCTCATTTTCGAATTCCTGGGGTCAAATTTGGTCGAGAAATGTCAAAAAATGAGATTCGGAAATTGTCATCGCTACAAAGCTTTCTTTATGAGGAAGCAATTGTTTAAACCATTAAAAACTAAAAAATTGATGAAAATTTGTATTAATTATTAATTTATTAATTATTACTTATATATCAAGAAGAGAAGCAAAAATCAATAAATTTCTAAATACAGCAAAACTCTTATTTTCGTACTCATGGGGCGTTATTTGGAGGGTGAATAAAAGAGTGTTATGGTGAAAATTATGAAACTATTGTTAATTCGCATTCTTTAAAGCTTTAAACAGTTTCTAGAAGAATTAAACTTCCCATTTCTGGAAGAATTAAAGTTCCCATTTAACCTTAATATACATTTTCACAACTTATTCACGCATTTCCAAAAATCACATTTTTCAAGAATAAATTGTAGGGGATGCCATGATAAAAATTCGAAAGTCGATCTCTCACTACGTAAATTTGGACCACCCTAATAATCATCCACTCAGGGTTTAATTTGAAGTCAAATTCGAATTTTTAATTAATATATATGAAGAGTCTTTTCCTTGATTTCTTGTTTTCGGAGACAAGTTTTCTTAAAGTATTGTTTTCTGAGAATGAAACAAATATGATTTTTTTCCTTTTCTTTTTTATGAAGGATAATAATTTTTCCAGTAAAAAATTTTAAAAACTTACTCAATACGTAAGCTTCTGGCATAGGAGACTCAACCGATCGTGCTGGAGTTGATTGCATCGACGAAGCTGTATCTGATTGCAGAGACAGAGACTCTAAATCGTCGGCAAGGGAGGTATCCCTTTGCACCAAACTGCTACTGTTGTAAATAGCGCGAGTTCCCATTTTCACACCCAGACGACGTGGTAAACTAGGAGTTCGAAATCCACTTTGTTGCCTAGATTTTGGTGTTCCATAATTTGGTAAACTCGATGTTTTTACCTGCAAAGCAACTAGAATTAAACATTTAATTTCCTTCATATTTGTTCACTAAAAAAAATCTATTCCCCTCTGAGTTTTTTGAATTTCAATAAAAAACAATCAATACTAGCAGAGATCAATAGGATTTTACTTAATTATTTAATTATTAATACTTTACTTTAAAAATATCAGATTCGGAGCATCGATTTATAGACAAATTATTTCAGAGAGCAAGTTTCCAGAGATTCATCAAACGAGTTTAAAATTAAAATTCTTCATCGAATTGAACTATTTTATTTTTTTTTTTAATTTTAGAGATGTTATTTTGTCGACCAGGGAGAAATAATTAGAGAAGGAGATGTAAGTTTTGTAGATTACTGGTCCAAAATTTTATTTATTACGTTATGCTGAGCGATCCCTCAGTTTTTTTTAAATATATAAAAAGCCTTTATAGTTCGATAATTAATATAAAAAGAAATCGTCAGTCCTCACCTTACTCAAGGACTTTTTGATATCATCCACATCCCAAACTTCTTCAGGGACCGGAAGTGAGGTCTTTTTCGGCACTTTAGTTTTGTTTACAGCAGCGTAAATATCCTCAGTTTTCTCAGATTTCACCTCAAGCCTTTCGATATCACTAGAGTATATTAATTTAGGAATGCAATAAACATATTCTTCATGGTGTGCTCGTCCTACGTTCGCATAACCATAGATCTGATCCTCGATGGATGAAAGAATTTTTGGTCCATTCAAAATTCTAGAGATGGCTCGATTTCTCAATGCAGATCCGGCTCTATCCGATTCGTCTTCCGTGTCACGTGACTCGCCTTCCGGTTCCAAGCGAGCATTCACCTGAGCGTAAAGAACATCTTCCTCTGGGGAAGAACAACAAATCGGTGAAGGCGTGACCTGGTTGCTGTTCCAGTTACAAGATTCTTTTTGTGGATTTTCGTTTTCCTTGTTCTGGTATTCCTCTAATTGAAGAGGGTATTTCGATTTGGTTTCTGGATGCTTTTTTAATGCATCTGCAATCGAGATTTTTGTCTTTCCACTTTCAGGTTTTGCTTTTGGTGAATTTGGCTCGATTACCAAAGGAACTCCAAAATCTAAACAAAATTGAAAGGATTTGTTAGGTTTAAATTTGCTAAGAACTCTAGAATAAGGTGGAATATAGTGGAATATTAATTCTCAATATTAATTCTCAAATTTTGTTTTGATTGAATGTAGTTTAAAACAGCTTCGGAAGCACTGCTAATAACAATGCTACTAACTTTTTTTTTTAATATTTAGAATAGCTGGTTGGTGTTATAATAATAACCTTGGTTGAAAGCAATTTATAATTCGTTTTGTGTCATCCATGTATCACCATTTGTGTCATTCATGTATCATCCATTTTGAAAGCTTTTATTTCTACAAAGAGGATAAATTAGGTATTCAGAGAATTTTCAAACAGAGGGAAAAATTAGATTATTCATAAAGTACTCTAAAAAGAGAGCATAATTAGATTTATAAATCATTTAGTAAATTGGAGAACGAAAGACACAATAAAAGATTTTAAAAATCCAGATGTTTGAAAAACAAACTTTTTTCTTTTGCATCGTTCTTTTACATTCACACTCGTTTTGTAATTTTTTCTAAATTTTCTTAATCAGTATAGATTAACTGATATTCTTAGAAATTATTACTTTAAAAAAATTATTTCTTCATTACCTAGTTGCAAGACTTTAAAAATCTTTCCGCGGTTCAATTCAGGTTCGCGGTATTTCAGGAGTGGATTTTTTTTTGTCATACAATAAAAGATTTTAAAAATCCAAATGTTTGAAAAACAAACTTTTTTCTTTTGCATCTGCATTTGATATCCATTTCGGAGTTTCACGTCCAAAATTGAACAAAATGAAAGAAATTGAATTTCTGAGAAATATCTTACAAAATAATTAATTAAATATAGTATCTTTTAGTTTTCTAGAGAAAATTTTAATACGAGATTTTAAAAGGCCTTCTTGCCCTAAATTTGGTGAAATCACTCATCAGTGTATTCTCAGCCTGGAATTTAATCGAGGCGCTAAACTAAAGCAATATTTGAAAAAAATATATGGTATTTTTTGGCAAAGTGGGTCACAAATATAAAAAAATTTTTATTACAATCACCTTTTGCTAGACCTTGAAGTGAAGATATCTCAGATCGAAGTTTTAAGAAGAACTGATGGTGCAGAGACGTCAGCTTGAAGGCAAAATAACTCCTGCAATGAAAAACATCTCTAAAAGTTGGTAGAAGTCGAAGACTCAATCTATGGGCCAAGTAGGTCATAGATCAAGGCGTAAAGTTTAGATCTAGCTTAAATTTCGATACGAGTAAACTAAGATAAAAAGAAAGTGGGTGCACTGAGGATTCCTCAGTACACCACTTTCTGTAAACATCGGTCGAATGTTTGCTTAGAACCTGTTTTATTTTCTAAAGTAACTTTGTTTTATCTGGAGACTGATGAAACAAAAGTTTTGCCCTCGAAAGAATTCTACAATCTTTCTTCTTTGCGATATAAATCTAAAGGTTTAAAGTGAAATAGTTGAATCAAAGAAATAATTTATCAAGTTATAGTTAAGTTATCTTATTACCAAGTTATATATACTTATAGAAAGCAACTAAATTTTCAAAAAATCAAAAATAAAAAATTTTTCAAGAAATCAAAAATACAAATTGAAACTCACTTTCTATGATCCATTCTGAGTTTGAACTTGCATCTTTTTCCATTAACTTTAGTATATATCACAAGGCAGGATTTGCTGTAGCTGAGAGTTTGAATGTCCCTCCACTGAAACCTTGCCAGCTCTTTTCTTTCCCTGAATCGACCACCTCCTCTTTCAAAGAGTTTCAAACCCTCACTATGAATGGCCAGCCAGACACTGCTCTCAGTTTTTTTCGATTTGCTCGTGCTGTTGTTATTCTTGTTGCAGTTATTGACAGCTTCCACACTGTCCTTTCCATTTTTTACAGAAGCATAGATGTCTTCATTCATATCAGGATCTCTGGACAAAATTATTTTCTGCTCGTCTGTATAGGGTTCAGTTCTTCCAAGTACTGGACAGTCTCGTTTCAGTTTTGCATAAATATCCTCAGAGCAAATTCTTCCAATTGGGGAAGTGCGTTTTTCGTTTATCCTTTGCCGACTTATAACTTTGCTTAATTCTTTCGCGTCTGCTGTGGCGATATAATAATGAGATCCATAATCTGGTAGATTTTGGGCATGAGTTATGAACATTTCTTCTGCTCTGTTTGCATCTAGACCTCGTCTTTCTCGATGAGCTTGGTGGAGTTGTCTTTTTAGATTTTCTGTGTTGCTTGGAAGGTCGGAGAACTGTTGATCCTGATCTGGATTTAGAATCAGGGGTTCTGGAATGTAGTGCTCCAGTAGGAAGTAGTCTCCACATCCATGTTCCTGTAATTTTTAAATTTAAAAACCAGACTTTTTTCGACTTATTAACTAACAAAAGTATCGATTCATTATTTTCCAACTTGACCTCTTTACTTACATTAACGCTGTAATTTCCGAACTCTGCCTGCAGAGCGAGACCGGTCAAATTAATTAGCTGCGTCAAAGGGCATACCAGCTGCTGTTCTAATATACATCGACGAATTTGTAGGTATAGCAGATGCTTCGAAGTCCAGCTCCTATTAACAGGAAATTGAAATTCAATGAACCATTGCCGCATTTGATTGTTTCATTATTTTTGTTCAAATATTAGTTCTCTAATTTAGATTATGTATGTTGAATCTAAATGAACAGTAGAATTACTGTTAATAGCAGGAATCAAAGTCTATTCCCTATTCCCCTTTTTCCCTTTTTCCCCTTTTTTCTCCTGTTTTTCTCAAAATCCCCTAAAATCCCTTAAATTCAGATATTTCCCCTTTTTTCCCCCTTTTTTCGAAGTTTTTTCAAGTTTTTTTTTCAAGAATGATCATCAATAGAAATTTATTGTATGCAAAAATAGCTATTGCTGTCAACTATCATTAATTAATTTTTTTATCATTTAAAAATAAAGTTTTGAATATGGTTTACAAATTTTTATCGATATTTAAAAAAAATTTAATTTACTTTATTTGCCATGAATTTACAAATTCACTTAACATTTCATCAAATTTAATCAGATTTAAGATAAGTTTCAACTACTTTTTAGTTTTTTTAAAGTTAAGCAATATATTCGTTCTTGTGCTGTAACCATGAAATTTTCAAATCTATTGTTAAAAAATAATATTTGATTCTTTTTCCAGTTAGGAAAAAAATAATTCATAGTTCGTTAACTGAGATATTTTTTCGTCTACTGTATCTTGTTAAACTTCAACGAAGCTTAACATCTATAAGTAAAATACTAGTACTAGTAACAATAAGTAATTTTATTTGTTAATAAAATTTGAGATTTTTCATAAAAATATTCCATTTATTCATATTTATTCACACCCTTGGTATTTTTAATTAGGAAAAAGTCCCCCTCTTTTTAAAAAAAATCCTCTTTTTTCGAAAATATATCCCCCTATTTCCTCTAAAATTGAACTACTCAACCGCTTTAATCCCTGTAACAGTAATGCTGCTAATTACATTTATTATTTGCAGCAGCTTTTTAAATTTCAGTAATTAATTTAGTCGAATGCATTTTATTATTAATTTGTATACTGTTCTTATTACTGTTTGTACTTTTATATTATTGATTCGTACATATTCAGTTTGTATATTAGAGAGCGGTAAATTTAATTTATAAATCCCCCCCCCCATTCAGTGGTACCCAAAAGGACCCCATTCAGTGGGAAGAAAAATAGGTTTTGTATTTTATACTTCCTGTTAAGAAGGTGATAACCCTAATATAAATTCTTGAGATTCGTTCATAAATTATGCTAGTGGGTTGAAAAGGGAAAAGGGTTAATGGAGCGTGACTAAGTTTGTCACGAGGGTGCAGTCGAGTGTTACGAGCTCTTTTTGTAGAAATTAATTAAATCTTGAATTCCGCAAGTAAGCTAATAAGCAGTTCTGAAATACTACTTCACTTCAGCACGTAACGAAAAAATTAATTTATTTACATCAAGATTTGATTGATTTATTAAAATCGAGTTTTGGTTTAAAAACTTCATATTGAAAAGAATATGAAATTAAATGCTTACAAATTGTTTTATAGGGTCTAACATAAATCAATAATGAAATCAGAATAAAATTGCTCAGAAGTAGGATCTTTAAGAAATTGGATCTTTTAATTTAAAAGAATGTGCAACGGTATCATTATATTTTCTTGCGCAGTAATCAGAGAGGAAAGCTTGTTATTGTTGGAAGTGCTAGATTAATCCGAGAGAAGTCGTGAATCCACATAAACAAGGTAGATTAGGTGCCAAGTTTAAGACTTCCTTTACCGAGACTTTAAGCAGTGTTTCAATTTTTCAAAGAGTGGTGGTGAAAAGGGCACTAACATTTGAAGGAAAAAGCAGCTCAGCGAAGATTAACACGAGCAGGATCAGGAAAGCCATAGAGAAATCATGTAACGCTTCTAGAAACAGATTTTTAAGCGCAGATCCAAATAAAAAATAGCACTTACGGCTTTTAAAAGAATATATTTTTAGATTCAATTTTTATTATTAAAAATATTACCTTTTAATTTCATTTTTTCATATTTTGCTTTCTCAATCAAATGAAGAAGGCAGGAAGCTACTGCTCTATAATTTTCGAAAGACTTTTTTCGATTATTTTAAACCAAGAAATTTAATTCTTGAAAATCAAGATAAATTTTAAATTCAATGATTTAAATTTTAAGAGGTCGATTTTATAGTTAGATAGTAATATGTCAGGGTTTAGAGCTGGTAGCAGCGTGGCACCCTAAACCCCTAAAGAGAATACTGGACTAATACCCTTCACTTTGAGGGCTGAACGTGAACCAGGTTGTCATCATCGTTCTTGCTTGCTCTCGACATATCGAGCTGCGTATGATATTGATGGGACATTATCTCCCAACGAGTAATAGGGTACCCGTGTATTAGCTCACCCCGTTGATTGATACTTAAATACTGGATGAAAATATAAACCTTTACATTTAGACGTTAACTTTTCTAGGGTAATTTGGGCCCGTTGAGTCCAAAATGACTATCATTTTGCTAAATCAGCTCTTGTTTACGAGATATCGCAAAAAAAAACCGTTTTTCGCGATATGCAAAAATTTGAAAACTTGTATTTCTATTTTTCTCAAAAACACCAACCATTGATAATTTTTATTTTTATTTTTTTCCGGTATTTAGAATATTAATATAGTTAGCAGCTTTTGAATAAAAAGATTTAAAAAATCGGAAAAGGCCTTCACTATATTAATATTGATAATTTTTTCAAAAATCATGATTTAACGAAAAAAATTGGAATTTTAGCAAAAATTTGCAAATTTACAAATTTTAAAGTTCTGTTACAGGAACAATTCAAGTCCGATTTCACTCACATTTACCGCACTTTGTAGCCATATATATCTACTTTAACGTGTAAAAGTTTCAACTGAATCGAATAAAAATTGTCAAAGTTACACCAAATTAACTGCGCGTGCCCAAATTGGTAGTTACGGTCATTTTCACTTCTGGAAGATGTATGACTCATAGATAAGTACTGTGAACAAGGTAATTGATATAAACATGTATTTATTTCATATTTTTAATTAAAAAACAATGACGATTTCTACATGGAAATAGTAAAACTCCATATAAAACGTTATTGCACATGACTATTTTCATAGAAAAAAATCATTCAACAAATTCGAAACTTCTTTTCAGTGATTTTCTGGAGTGATTTGCACCTAGGCAGTCTCGCTGTAGACTCCAACAATAGTCGGCCGTCGAAAAAAAAGTATTGTAGAAAAAAACTAGTATTCATGTTTGCTTTACGAAGTTCATGTGCTTAAAAGTTCAAAAAATGTTTAAAAGGCAATAAATTTCGATGCTGAAAAAAATATGTATTTTTCCCATCTCAGGCAACCCGGTATCCTAAGACGGGCCCCTTTTAAAAATCAAAAAAGCTAAGTAATCAAGCACTAGACATTGATAAATTTTATTCTTAGTGTACTGTTTAAACATATTCTGTACATTTATGACATATTATTCATGCAAAATTCATTATAAAACGTAAAATAAGCGTTAAATAAGGTCTAACATAAAATAAGTATTAACAAAGATCACGAACTTAATATTTATAAAAAGTTGTAAAATGATAAATGTAGATCAATAATCTACTGATATAAAGTGAATAAACAACATATTTTTAAAAATTTATTGTTCATGATCAAAAATCAATAAAGAAGTTAGGAAAGGTACTAATTATGGCGGAAAATTTAAATATCTGACGTAATTTCTGCCTACCGTCGGTAATTCATAGATAAAGCGGATTACGCGTTTATCAGCAGTTTTCTCGCCTAACCGGGGCCCGTCTTAGGAATTTCGCATGTTTACAATTTTTAAAATATTTTTATTAAACAGCATAAAAATTAGTAAAATGTAAGTAACAATTGCAAAGTTTACAAAATTATCTAGACAGAGAGAGAAAAAAACTTACTCCTTTAAATTAAATCATTAGAAGTTATTAAATCACATCTTCCAAAACAGATAAAAGTTCGTTCTATATTGTTCAAAAATAATTTTTCCTTTTTTTTCGTTAATTTACTTCCAATGCAAAAAAAAACACTCAAAATAACTAGAATTCTGCTGAGCATGTATCTTCTTACATTAGTGATGAATATAATGTTTTCATACAAAAATAGTAAGGGTGGCCCGTCTTAGGAGATAGCCCATCTTAGGCATCTTTCATTAAAAACATGATTTTTGAAAAAATTATCATTAAAAATATGTACAATATGTTTTACTGTTTTATTGAGACGAATAGCTACTATATAAATAATCAAAATTATCATCAAAAATATGTACAATATGTTTTACTGTTTCATTGAGACGAATAGCTACTATATAAAAAATCAAAATTATCATCAAAAATATGTACAATATGTTTTACTGTTTCATTAAGACGAATAGCTACTATATAAATAATCAAAATTATTATCAAAAATATTTACAATATGTTTTACTGTTTCATTGAGACGAATGACTACTATATAAAAAATCAAAATTATCATAAAAAATATGTACAATATGTTTTACTGTTTCATTGAGACGAATAGCTACTATATAAATAATCAATATTTGATGTTTTTCAGGGGAAATAAAAATACAAGTATTCGAATTTTTGCATATCGCGAAAAACGGGTTTTTTACGATATCTCGTAAACAAGAGCTGATTGAAAAAAATGATAGTCACTTTTGGATTTAACGGGCTCAAATTACCTTAGAAAAGTTACTGTCCGCCCTGCAGCAAAATGGCTGTTGACTAGTGTAATAAATTACTTTCATCTAGAAGTGGATCTAAAAATACTTGTTAGATTTTACCATAAATTATACTGGGATCCAACTTTAGTCTTGGATTTTAATACATATCTTTCTGAAACCAGTGAATATTTTACTGTTTTAGAGGCTGGGTAAAGTAATTTGAAAGAGTTTAAAGGAAATAATTAAAGTACCTTATTCCACGAAGCGAAGGTAGGAAAAATCGGAGCCTCAAGTAGAGCATAAAACTTGCCGGAAGTCCCAGAAGACCTTTGCTCTTTCCGGTGTTTAACCAGCCTGGAGGTGCGACTTTATTCAATTTTGTATCTGGCGGTAGCAATGCGAAATCTCCGGCCAATAGCGCAGCTAATCCCAGAGTAAAGTTTTCATCGATGCCTTCTGCCTGCACGATAGCCTGAAACGAGATTTGCAACGTTTTAAAACGCCATTTTAATTGCACTATTTCCAGCATTCGGAGCATTGAAATTGAAAAAAAATTCTCAATTTGCCTTCTCACGTTTAAAAAATTTTTGGCGAAATTTAAGTTTCATACACCAGGAGAAATTTGTCACAACTTCTGGATCTTCATCAAAATTGTATGACCTTATTTAACTTTAATTTCGTTTTTAACAAGGTAACACTGAAAACGGGAATTTTATCGAATATACGACGCGTTTACGAGAGGAAATTTGTCTTTGATGTTGAGAGAGTACCTATATTTCAATGGATCCTAGAAAGTATTATTAAAAAGCAACTCTTTGAATTTTGGCGTAAAAACTCGTGAAGTTCAAATGAAAATTGGTGAACCAACATAATCGCCCGATAAATTGAACGGCTTATCGGGCGAAGCCAGCTCTGAAACTCGATGGTGACTTTGTAACAGTTTGCAGAGCCCGTTTTTGATTGGACCTCCAACTGGTTCCTCTTCTTTTATCTTTCACAAATTCGCGATAGTCAATAGAGGCCGATATTATTGACCTTTCAATTCTTCTCTGAATAAAAACGACTTCTCACTGATCATAAGAAGTAACGTCGATATCCGTATTATGTAAGTTTTATATAGATTGTTCTCACGTCTCCGTAAAATCTTTCTCAGCCCGTTACTCTTTCTGGCAGTCAGCAGTCTGAAAGTTTCTTTTACTTCGTGATAAAAGGAGCTTTTCTAGACTGGATCTGAAACTTTTTTCCAACTCGTTTTGTAATTTTTCCTTAATTTTCTTAATCAGTATAGATTAACTGATATTTTTAGAGATTATTACTTTTAAAAAATTATTTCTTCATTACCTAGTTGCCAGACTTTTTAGAAATCTTTCCGCGGATCAAATCAGGTTCGCGGTATTTCAGGAGGGGATTTTTTTTGTCATTAAATTCAAAAATAGAAGTTTGGGATCGTTTTTCGTCCCTCTTGAAAAATTTGATTTCCTTGAGTTAGGCTGTTTTGCCGAAACATCTTTCAATTGTTTTTAAGATTCTCATTCTCATCAACTAGTACTAGAAAGTTATTTTTAATTATACCTTTATGATGTCTTAGACCTAAAATATCTGAGAACTTAAAAGGAATCGATATTTAGATATTACCAGGAAAATTTATAGTCAGTTCCCAAAGTAGACCGGAAAGTTTGGAAAGTATGCCGATTAAAAGCTAAGGTCAGAAAACTCGATCAAGCAACTAAATATTTTTTCATTAAAATTACAAATTTTTAAATAATGTTTTTGTAAGATATATTTTATATTTATATTATTAAATTTTTTATCAAATGCAGGAATTAATAATTTTAATACCTGAAACAGTTCTCCAGCTGTAATTTTTTGAGGATCACAGGTCACTTCGAGCCGTTGACCAGTCAACATTATCACGACTAATCGACTAGAATTGCCGGACTGTAAAAAAAAACAAATGTAATTAATAATAAGTAAATGCTATGTAAATATAATTTAAAATAAATTTTAATTATTTTAATTTCAAATACCGTAGAGTGGCGCTATTCGCGCATGTTGGGGCTAATAGGTACAACTCACTTTAAGTATATTTATTAATATGATAATTTGAATAAAAATAATAATCTCCTAGCATATAAGATTCAGAAGGATTTCTACTTTATTGAAGATGAGGGTGGAATTTTATACGACCTCTGCACAAACATTGAAAAATGTTTAAATATATGGATGCATTTAAAAAAATTGATTAGACCTCCAAACTTTGTATCAGTTCAGTAGTAATAAAAAATTCTCGGTTGCTCGTACTTTTCTTCCAAATTTAAGTGGTAAAAGGAATTTGTTTCGTAAATGCGAGTTTATGCTTTTATTAAGTAAAAAAAATGTGATATATGGTGATATATGAAAATTCGAAGATCGGCGGTACAATTCGGCTGGTTCAGCAAGTTATGCTATGTGCTAATTTTTCAGTTTTGTACAATCAGGTATTTATTTCTTTTTTAATTATTTCTTTTTTAAAAATCTAAGTTAAAATAATATTTCATAATAATTGATACTTTTCGAAATATAATTGTATAAAATATGAGGATATCTAATTATAGAAACTATAAATAATAGAAACTTAACCTCACTTTTCAGTTTCTATTATTTTCGATTTTGCAGCTCAATCGATGACAGAATAAAGTTTTTGTGCTGCATTTCGAAGATTTTAGCATCAATTATAAGAGTCTCTCATGGAAAAATGACGAAGAAGTCGATGTAAAAAGTTTCCATCCTTACCATCTGATATGGAAGAAATAGAAAATGTTATTTCTAAAAAGTTATCTGTAATTATTATTATTTTGGTATAGAGCTAATTTTTTTTCCATCCAGGAGAAAATTTGTATGAGTTAAATTATAGATTATAGATCAGTTAAATTGCTCAGTTGGGGATGGCCAGTAAATTAAATGGTTAGATATGACCTTACAATCTTAAATGGATGTTAAACAAATTATAGATCTTTCTAAAAATATATTTCGTTAATATTAATATTGATGTTTAATTGTTTTAATTTTTTTTTGTTTGATAAATATCAAACTAATCTGAATTTCTTAATTAATTTTTTTTTCATACTTTATCATCAGAATGTATTCTCAAATAGTTAAATAATAATTCTAAATAGTATTTCAGTATTAAAAAATTCACTTAAAACTTAAAACATAAAAAAAAAATAATTGTACCTATTTAGAAGATCGGCGGTACAAAAAGGTACAACTTTTCAACAATGATAATTAGTAAGTAGAAAATGATTTAAAAATCTAGAAATGATTGATTTCTTTTTAGAATTTAGTCCTCTGTCTGTAAAAATGAAAAAGCTGAAAGAAGTTTTCTTGGGCGTAAAGTTAAAAAAAAAAACGTAAAAGTTGTACTCAAATAATTTCAAATAGACAATTTAGGGAAAGTAGTATAGCCAATTAGTGCCAAAATTCACTATATTTTCAAGAATGTTAGATGGTTATGCGTTGGTAACACTGTTGGTTTCTTGTCTGATACGCTCGCGGTACATAGCACTTTCTCTCCGGTGTACCTCAATCCGGTATGGTCTAGTGGCTAGGATACCTGGCTTTCACCCAGGAGGCTCGGGTTCGATTCCCGGTACCGGAATTTTTTTTACATTTTTTTCTTTTTACCTTTTATTTTAAAACAGGACAATTTTTGAAATTTAAACTTCATTCACACTACGCGCTATAAATAAGTTTTTTTCCCCGATATTTGATGGACCTTAAACAATGAACAATTTGTTGAGACCTGTTTAATTGATTTGAAGAAAGCGTTCGATACTGTCTGGTTGGATGGTTCGTTTTTTAAATTGTTAAAGGAGTTTTCCATACAACTATTCAAAATGTTGTGGAACGTATACTGCATGGAAAGAAAATAATATTGTTTTCGATAAGGAAACTGAATCGGATTTGATGTCTGAGCTCAAAGAGGCTTGTAGCAGGAAACAGTGAGCACTCCCACATTCTTTTCAATATTTTCATCTGTGATTTACATTATATAGCTCTCCCACATTCTTTTCAATATTTTTATCTGTGATTTACATTTGCTTTTCCAAGAGCAACCCCGAAAAAAAAGATTCCATTGATCAATTGCGAATTGAAATCGACAACCGACAATTTTGGCGAAATGCAATTCAATGAAAACATGGTGAATTGTATTCAATGTCCAATTGCAAATTGCAATTGAAAAACTCGTCCGTGATTTGAGTTGAATTTCTTCGATTATCACTGAAAAAAATGGTTGGTTGGGCCAACTACTTTGATTTGTAACATATGCCTCTACTACTTTATTTGTTCAGGCCTGAACAATTTTTATATTTCTAAAAATTCAATACGAAGGGGAAAACTTTTACTCTTCATATTTTATTTCAAACAAGGACGTTTCTATAAGGCTTTTATTACCTACAAAATTTCAACCATTACAACTTCATTATTTATTTTCATTTATGACAAGACCGGCTTAGGCTTAAGACTTAAGATGATTTCTGAAACTTTTACCGATATAATCCGTGTTATAATTAGGTGTTTAATTTTTATGACCTTTTATGGTCCTCTTCGGGTGACCAGGCGACCCTGGGCCTTAGATACCGAGGATCATCCTCGTGGGTTTTTCCCCGGGATTTTCCGCTTCGTCTCTTTCCGACTGCGATCGGAAGTATTAAAGGGCCGCTTCCACGCGAGAACCGATACAGGTGCATCCGGAAATCTCCGGAAGCAACCGAATGCTGCTTTCTGAAAAATTTACATGGCCCAAAGACATTGAGCCAGTGTCATTGTATTTCAGATTTCCATCATCTTGCATCATCTCTCCTCAAGAGAACATCTCTCTCATAGCTGACCGACCGATGCAGCTCGTTGCATCAAGTCAGCACCACCGTATAAAATGTAAAATTTTGGTGTAAATAGTCCTCCATTCCAAGTTATATAAATACAGTCC
>JBAGKK010421374.1:0-17960 GCA_037177015.1 Euceroptres primus
ATATATATATAGATATATATATATATACATTTACCATCTACCTATACATGCTTGTACAAGTGAGGTTCGACATGATGCGTGTGATACGTGTTTTTGCAATGAAACAAGCGACTCAGCTGATGCAATATCCCCTTTTTAACATAATTTTATTTAAAGCGATTTGGGATTTATTTATGAATGATTTCAATTTATTACATTTTTATTCCTTCTTTTTTTATACTAGACAGTATTTATTATTATTTGTGTATGGTATATATTACGTTTACATAGAATTCAGGCTGACTATAAAATTATGCTCGTTGAGCTTGTGACTTTGGGGGTCAGTTTATCATCAGACGTTTCGGCCTCGTGTATATGGGCCCTCTTTAGTTCGCAAAAAAGTCATTTCAATTTTGACTATAAAATACTTTTACTGCTAAAAACAATGTGTAACCAGACTAATTTTCAGAAAAATAATAATAACTCAATAACAAAGGACATCTGTTTGCTTTAAATTCCACGTGAGAAATACTGTTACAAAATTAATTAATTGATCTTACCAATGATCCACTTCGTATGATTCTATCCATTCAACGCCTGAGTAATAAAAAAATATTCACACATAAGAATCAATTAACATTGAAGTACATATTCATTGTGAGAACTACAAAGGTCCTTATTGGCAGACAAGGCCGTTAAAAAATGATTGACACGGAAAATGAAAGGAAAATAAAAGTACAGGTGGTTTAGAAGCAATAAAAACCAATAAAGGGTTTACGTTCTCGCACACGAGTGGAAAGTGGACTCGAGGGCACAACCACAGCATCACATGAATGCATCCATTCTCACAGAATTGCTGGGGCACTATCGTCGATGAAACTATTTTCTCGCATGGACCCGACAAGCCACAGCCATCATCCGAATCCCTTTAGGGATGGCGCCCTAACAGCGCCCCAATTTCATGGCGATGCATCGCTACCTGTGATTATCAGCGCGTACCGTGTTCAACCTGAAGCCCAATCCTGCGTTTACAATCAGCCTAGCCTGCACGACACGCACACTATCAAAGCCCTCTTCTCCTATGATCTATTCTATGAGGCACAAAAACACCTACACATATGCGAGATCCTATATCCAGCTACAAGGGGTCCATTTTGATACCCTAGCCATCCATGTGTACAGTATTGGTCATAAGTTCAGTCCTAGGTCGATACAGGGCTTAAAACTGGCTAGTTTGGCTTAGGAATGACAGACAAGTCTTGGAAATGGTGACTTTCTGGTTATGATATTTTCCAATTTCGGTATTACAAAAAACAGAAATATTATTGTAAAATACCGAAGAAGCGTCTTAAATGTTATTTGCCGTATTCTGAACATTTTTGTCGAAATGAGTACCATCCTGACAAAGTACCTTCACGAAAGATCCACGTTACTTTATATCATTTTCCAATTTCGTTCTTGTAAAAAGCAGAAAAATTATTGCAAATTACCGAAAAAGCGTTTTAAATGTTCTTTGCTGTATTCTGAACATTTCTCTCGAGATGAGTCTGTCGTCTTGGAAAAGGACCTTCACGATAAATCTACGTTACTTTATATCAATTTCCAATTTCGGTCTTATAAAAAACAGAAAAATTATGATAAAAAGTACCTTCACGATAGATCTTACGTTACTTTATATCATTTTCACGTTTTAAAATACCGAAGAAGCGTTTTAAATGTTCTTTGTTGTATTCTGAACATTTCTCTCGAGAAGAGTCTACCATCCTGGAAAAGTACCTTCACGATAGAACCACGTTACTTTATATAATTTTCCTATGTCGGTCTTACAAAAAAAAAGAAAATTATTGAAAAATACGGAAAAAGCATTTTAAATGTTCTTTGCTGTATTCTGGACATTTCTGTCGAGATGAGTCTACCATCCTGGAAAAGTACCTTCACGATAGACCCATGTTACTTTATATCATCTTCCTATTTCGGTCTTACAAAAAAAAAAAAAAGGAAAATTAATGTAAAATACCGAAGAAGCGTTTTAAATGTTTTTTGTTGTATTTTGAACATTTTTGTCGAGATGAGTCTACCATCCTGGAAAAGTACCTTCGCGATAGTGAAGTACGATAGTACCTTCACGTTACTTTATATCATTTTCCTATTTCGATCTATTTCGATCTTACAAGAAAAAAACAGAAAAATTATTGTAAAATACTGAAGAATCGTTTTAAATGTTCTTTGCTGTATTCTGAACGTTTCTGTCGAGAAGAGTCTACCAACCTGGAGAAGTGGCTTCACGATAGATCCATGTTGCTTTATACCTACTGACACATTTAATTGGATTACTGAATAAGTTTTATTTTAGTGGTAGATTGTGGAATTCTTTGTCAAATGAACCTAAATTGGAAGCATTTGATGAACTGAGGACATGAGAATGACAACTCGGTAAAGATTATTTCAAGTTGGCCCCTAAGGGGGTCAACTTCAAAATGGTCTTTAACGAGTTGTCATTCTCATGTCTTTAATTTATCTGAAGTTATTGCAAGAAAAGGACTGCCAGTATTAGGGTAGTGCTGTAATAGCAGCGGTACACTAAAGTTAGGCTCAAATTTTCAAAAAAGCATGAAACTTGGTACATGCGTTCTTTGTGACGCAAAAAACGTTTTAGGAACGGGGGGGGGACAAAAAATTTTTCAAAATTCTTTTAAAGAAAAAATCGGTTATATTTTTTTAAATCAGATATTTTTTGAAATTATGAAGGTAATTAATATTTTATTGTTGATCCTTGTGAATGCTTTCTTAGGTTTTCCAAAGCCGCGAAGGAATTTGAAGAAACTAAAAATGAACAAAATGGCGGCTGTTTTTCTGAAAATAAAAAATGTGAGTGTTTTCGAAAAATATGCGAGATACGGGAAAAATTTCAAACGGAAAGTTATTCGTCTAAAAGAATTCTACGAAATGTTTCTGTGGCATTTTTCAATATTTCAAACCGTTTTTTGAGTATCTTCAAAAACATATGTTCTTGAATGTACTCAAAAAACGGTTTGAAAAATCGAAAAATGCTATACAAAGTTTTAGTAGAACTTTTAAAGAGGAATAACTTTCCTTTTGGACTTTTTCCCGGACCTCGCATATTTTTCAAAAAAAGTCCAAATTTTTTATTTTCAGGTAAACGGCCGCCATTTTGTTAACTTTTGTGTTTTTACAAATTCCTTTTAGGATTTGGAGCACCTAAGAAAGCATTCACAAGTATCATAAAGAAAAAGTTAATTATTTTCATTATTTTGAAAAATATCTTATTTTCAACAAAAAAAAATTAAAAAATTTATTGGCATCCCTTCCGAAAACTTTTTTTAGGTCACAAAGAACGCATATACGAAGTTCCATACTTTCTTGACAATTTGAGCCTAATTTGGAAAATTTTAAATTACCGCTGCTACTATATATTTGCGAAAGGCAGAAAACCACCTACACATATGCGAGATCCTTTATCCAACTATCAGGGGTCCATTTTGGTGCCCTAGTCATCCATGTATACGTAATTGGTTATACGTTCAATTCTGGGTCGATACTAAGGGCTAAATACTAGCCAATTTGACTCAGGAATAACCGAAAAGTATTCCCATTATTGAGGCAGTACTGGCCAGGTTAGAATTAAACTTACGAATGGATTTCGGTGAATTAATATCTATCTGAACCTCTCTAAAATAACATTAAGTTGAAGATTTTCGTCAATTATTATTTTGATGAAGATTCTTGTCAGAGTTTAAGAAGCTGTAGAGTTGTCGATCAGTGTTAATAATTGGCGTCGTTGCCGAATTTGTATAATGTATATTTTATGCTTGAGAATTTCGCCGTCGGCGAAGGACACGTAGCAAACGCTGTCAGTAAACTAATTACAAAATGATCAGTTATACTGAGCCAATCTACTATCACTATTCTTAGCCCAGTACTTGACTTAGATAACATCTTAGAAATTGTCTCGTCCAATCATTTTCCTCTACCAGATCTCTACTAGCGAGTATTGACTCAATTGTTAGTCCTGCAACTTTCTTACAAGATCATTTCCTCAAGAGATGTTAAATTTTCTGACGAATGACCCAAAAAACTGAAAGGAAATATAAAGGAGAAAAAATTGAAGAAGTAGGTATGAATGCTTATTACCTCACCTGTATGTGAAGCCCATGTAGGGGCTCTATATGGGCTCTACATATGTGCAAATACAAGTCCAGCCGGTGTTCATGGGGAGTTAGGGTGGTGAGTGGTATGAAGGGTAAAGTGTGAGGGGTGTGGGGTGTAGGCAATGGGGGTGGGAGGGTTGTGTCGGATCCAGAAGGGTGGGTAGAGGTGTGGTTGCTTTAGAGGTGCGTTGAACTCAACGCAGGTAGGCTGACATCGACGTGCGCCTTGTTCCCATTGAAACGTGCTGAAATCCACGCGAAATAAGCGGGGTAACGAGGACAGGGTGAAGGGGTGGTGGCAGCAGCAATATCTGCAAAGAAACAAAGAGCCAGAGCTTCACTCATAAATTCAAGAAAAGAGGAATTTTTCGTCAGTTCGTAAATCATTTTTCTTTCATTTATTTGTTTAAGATTATTGAAAATTAGAGCCTGCTGTACCCTTAGATAAAAAAAGCGACTCTTGAAATTATGACCGACGTAAAATCGAGCTCCAATTATTTTAAAGCATTCTGTATTGAAGAAAAATTTCATTGAGACATGGTGGTGCATTGTGCAAAATGTTCCAACCCTTTACTGCCCTCCTTACCTACCCTTATATAAAAATCCCAACCCCCCCAAGTTAAAAAACCTAGGACTACCATGTGGTCGTTTGATGAATATACTGCCTAAACAGTTTTAGTTGCAGTTTTTTTTCCAAAACTTCACATCATCGTACAGGTTTTCTTTTCTCATCGAACATTATTATCCTTGTTATCAACTAGGCTTTGAAGGGAAGCAGATATTTCCATAAAAAAGTGTAACACTTAAACGAACTGATAAAAGCAAAAATAAATTTTAATCGAAGTGATGAAATCTAAAGAATTATGACAAATATGAAACAAAATATTTGCTTTTCCGAAGGTGTAAAATATGAGCGAGTTCCCTGTCATTTCCTTGTGCGTGTTTGAACCAGCTCTGTTCGTGCATTCACATTCGAGTGCGTAATTCAGCGGTACCTAATGCCGGTTAGGGGTGGCTTCGGGCGGCAGAGGGTGGCTTTTGGGTGGTTATAGGGATGGTTGGAGGGTGGATGAAGGTAGAGGCGGCTTGGCTGTTTGTGTGTCAGCCGCGCTGGGACCCTCTGCCCATCCTCTCGTTCCTTCTCCCACCCTCATCCCTCACCAGTTTCCTCTCAACTCACCCCAAAGCTGGAGGGTGAGGAGGCTCTTGCTACGACTTTGTGCAAGGGTGCGTGCGTAAAACTGCGCATGTACTTGTCCGTATATGTGTCTACACTTATGAATTCCACCTTACAAACATCACCTCTTGTTCTCCTCTCTACGCGTATAACGGATACGAGGCTAATATGTATACAGAGAAAATTGTGCCTCTCACCGCATCCGAAATGTACTGTACTTTAATGTACACGGGTGCTTTTTACTACTTGTAATTGTGTGTGCGTGTGTGTACAGATATGCACGTAATATAGTATTCTTGTATTGAACAGTAGCTGTTCACGTGTGCATGTGTGTATTGTTGTGTGTATGAATGTTTCTGCATTGATACCTGAATGTGTGTATGATTGTGTGTATTAATGTCTGTGTGTATGCATGCCTGCATACTTCAGTGTGTATATGTGTATATGTATGCAAGCATACCTGTGTGTTTGTGTGCGTGTCTACTTGTTCTTGTGTGTGTTTGTGTGTGAGTATGTGTGTCTAAATTTGTGTCTATGAGTGCATTGCTGAGTGTTTATGATTGTATATATATATATGTGTGTGTGTGTCTGTGTGTTTGTGCCTGTTAACAATGTACGTATGCATTTAAGAATGGGTACAGATATGCACGTAATATTGTATTCTTGTACTGTGTATGTGCAGTATCAGTACATGTGTATACAAGTATGAATGTAGGCACTTGAGTATGGTTGTGTGTATGAATGTTTCTGTGTATGCATGCATTCATACAGGAATATGTGTGTGGTTGTGAGTATGAATGTATTTGTGTATGCTTGGATTTGTGCATGCATACCTGAGTGTATATATGAGTGTTTCTGTGTGTAAGTGCGTGTGGTTTTGTGTATGAACAAATATATATATATAATAAATATATATATATATATATATATATACTCACAACCACACACATATTCCTGCATGAATGCATGCATGCATATATATATATATATATGACCGAATCCATTTCAAATCATGCAGGCCGGCGGGTGACCTGTTCAGAATTAGCTTTCCAATGAAGTATGTTTTTGTACGTAAAAAGTAAGGGGACACGTATGGTTTTAAATTAATATAACGACATATTTACATTTCTTACGAAAATTCGTATAAATTTTAAGGAAAAAGGTAATTTTTTGCCAATTTTACTTAAAAAACCTTGCCATTTTTTTAATTTTTGAGATATTAAGGTTTTTTTTATTTCAGTTTGTCACATTTTTCTTACTCTCTCGGAATCCACGAAGAAAATTAACAAATAATAACAAATGGTATAGCTATTTCGATTTTTGGAAAAAACAGGAAAAAAGATTCTCAAAAACCCCACCTTTTTCCCCCTGAAATCTTGTGAAATGATAGACACTAATATAGCCTATTTACCATAAATTGCCCATTTAGTATTTTTTATTTTTCGGGAGCAAACAATTATTTTATATTTTTGCTTCACAACCTTGCCATTTTGGCCATTTTTAAGATTTTAAGGTTTTTTTTTGTTTTGGTTTATTAAGCTTTTTTAAATCTTTCGAAACCGATGAGAAAAACAAAGAAAGAATAAAAACTGGTAAAGCTATTTTGTTTTTTTGTTTTTTTTGAAAAAATAAAACAGGAAATTTTCTTCAAATAGCTACCTTTTTTTGCGCTGAAATTTTTAATTGTGTTGGGTTTTAATATACTCTATCTACTATAAATTTTAAAACTAGATTATATTTGGATTTCAAGAGAAAAAAATTCTATTTTCTTCTAGAGTAGGTACAATAAATCCAAAAACAACAAGAAGAATCGAATTTATTGTTTCTTGAAGTATAAATACAATACAGTTTTAAAATTTATAGTAGGTACACTATATTATCACCTATTACACCTGAAAATCTAAATAGGTTTATCAGTTTTTATTCTGTCTTTGTTTGAAGAAAATCTCGGGTTTTATTTTTCAAAAAATTGAAATAGCTTTACCAGTGTTTATTATTTCATCGCTTCCGACATCGATTTCGAAGGAATATAAAAAAATTGATAAACTGACAAAGGAAAAATTCCTGAAATGGCAAGGTTTTGAAGCAAAAATATAAAATAATTTTTCTTTCTCGAAAGACAAAAAATACGAAATGGGAAATTTATGATAAGTAGACTATATTGGTGCCTATTATTTCTCCAAATTTCAAGGGGAAATAAGGTGGGGTTTTTGAAAAACAATTTTTTTTCGTTTTTTCCAAAAATTTAAATAGCTTTACTATTTTTAATTATTTTTTGATTTTCTTCGTGGATTTCGAAAGAGTTAGAAAAATGTGAAAACTGGAAGAAGAAAAACCTTAATATATCAAAAATTGCAAAACGGCAAGGTTTTTAATGTAAAATTTCTAAAAAACTAATTTTTTCCTTAAAACTTAAAAATATTAGTAAAAATGTAAATATGTCGCTATGTTAATTTAAAAAATAAGTGTTCCCTTATTTTTCATGTACAAAAACATATTTCATTGGCAGGCATGTCTGGGTGTGTCACTGTGTGGTTGTGTGTATGATTAGGGGAAATTTGCCTAAGACGAGCCCCCTTCCATATTTTCCAAAAATTTTCAGAAGTAAAAGCGATTACTGACATCACAGTTTCATGTTTGCTTTACAGAGTTCGCATGCTTAAAAGTTCAAAACACGTTTAAAAGGCAATAAATTTCTATGCTGAAAAAATACGTATTTTTCCCGTTTTAGGCAACCCGGTATCCTAAGACGCGCTCCTTTTAAAAATCAAAAAAGCTATGTAATTAAATATTAGATATTGATAAATTTTATTCGTTGCGTACTGTTTAAACATATTCTGTACATTTATGACATATTATTCATGCAAAATTCATTAGAAAACGTAAAATAAGCGTTAAATAAGGTCTAAGAGAAAAGAAGTATTAGCAAAGATCACAAACCTAATATTTATAAAAAGTTGTAAAATGATAAATGTTATACACCGTAGAATAATAATTAACTAATATAAAGTAAATAAATAATATATTTTTAAAAATTTCTTGTTCATGAACAAAAAGCAATACAGAGGCTAGGAAAAAATTTTGACCCAAATGTTTTCGATAGATTATTTCCCAATTTTTCGAATGAAATAAAAAAAATTTTGAACAATTCAAAATTTAGCTACCATTTTTGAAAATCAAAAATATTTTGGATTTTTTTTTAATTTGACCTTTTTTTTCTTTTCTTAAACTAAAAATAAAGCCTGAGATGCCTGAGATGCACGAAAAAAATTCGGAAAATTTTTTGCATGTACAGTTTTTAATAAAAAGAACAATATTCTAAAAACGGAAATTCAAAAAAAAATTTTTGATGAGTTTAGAATTTTTTGAAAATTTTTAAAAATGAAATTTTTTAATTTCATAATTGCGCATTTTTAATGTACAATTTACATGTAATGTACATAATATAATAAGTATAAATGTTATTTGTGCATTAAAAATGCGCAATTAATGAAATTAGGAAAAATTTCATTTCTGAAAATTTTTAAAAAATTCTGAAATCAACAAAAATTTTAAAAAAATTTTATGAATTTACCAGGTTACTTAAAATTCGATTTTTGAAAAGCAACAAAAAACGACATTTTGCTATTCAAGGATCTGAAAGTAAACATCTCAGGCTTTACTTTTAGTTTAAAGAAAGAAAAAAAAAGGGTCGAACTTGAAAAAAAATCCAAAATATTTTTGATTTTCAAAAATGGTGGCTAAATTTTTAATTTTTTAAACATTTTTTATTTCATTCTAAAGATTGGGAAATAATCTATCGAAAACATTTGGGTCAAAATTTTTTACATGCCATACATAAAAACATATTTATATTCGAAATAGAGGCTCTTTGCGTAAAGTACAAAAATTTCACCCCCTCTACTGCGGCGAGTTTTTGACCAAACTAATCAATCCTTTTTTTTGGAAGTACCATCTAAGAGGACAAAACTTTTTGTAAATTTGAGCCCGATCGGAGAAATTCATTTTTTGGGGTAGGTGCACTTGAGAAATAATGCCCCATATGCGAGTGTGCGTATGAATGTATGTGTGTATGCATAAATACCTGAATGTGTATGTGCGAGTGCCACTGTGTGTGTGAATACATTTGCGTATTTGTGCAAGCATATCTGAGTGTGTATGGGTGTGTATGTGATTCTATGTGATGTATGAATGCATGCATACATACCTAAATGCGAATATATAGTGTGTGCCTATAAATATATGTATATATGCATGCATACTCGAATGTGTATGTGTATGAGTGTGTATAAATGAATGTCTGCATGTAAGCAAGCATGTCTGGGTATTTCACGGTGTGGTTGTGGGTATGCATACATATTTCCCGGAGTGCTTACATTTAAGTGTGTGTATGTATGTATGTGTGTATGCATAAATACCTGCGTGCGTATGTGTGAGTGTCACTGTGTGAGTTTCTATGTGTTTGTGTGTGTATGTGTGAATAGATGTGTTTATGTATGCAAGCATGCCTGAGTGCGTGTGTATGAGTATCTCTGTCACTATTCCTACGTAAATGATAGTGTTTCTATTAAAATGTGTATTCGACTTTTTGAAACAGTTTGTATTTAAATGTGCACATGTGTACTTAAATGCTATTATGTGAGATAAAATGCGTGTATGTGTATGTAAACTTGTATTTAAGCCTGTGAGTGTCTATTTCTCTATTCGTATGTATGCTTAAAATTTGTGCATTAAGGTTAGTTCCCTCTGTTTGTGTGTGTGTGTGTGTGTGTGTGCGAAGAGGGTGGTTCAGAGTTTGTGGATGGGGTTGAGGCTTAAGGGGCTGCATACGGTTTTCTGAGAGACAGGTATTCTCTGGAACGTAAACTCACGATCCTGTGTTTCTCTATGTGTGTGATCGTGCTTGAGTATTCACCTGATTGACGTACATATCCGATACTAGACTGCCTGACCGATAAACTTCAACAAAGGGGTGCGCAGAAACAAAACAAAAAATTGAATCAGACGAAATGAACTTTTCCCAAAATAAAGAATCAACGCCCAAGTGTAAGAAAAGCTAAAAACCTGGAAGACAAGAGTTTGCTTTAAGTTAGATTAAATCGTCATAATTATCCATTGTGTACCTTGCTATCTGTACCCTGGACTACCCTTCCTCGTAATATATATAAAAATGTATTTTCTCTTACCGAAGGGTGTCTTTTGCGCAAGTATTACATGGATGGTAGGTTGGGGTAAGACTGTGAAGTTCTCTCTGAAAGGTGGAAGGCATTTCAGCCTTAGTGAGGTAGCAAGAGAGAAGAGCGAGAGAGATAAAGAGGTCGGAAGGTTGGGGAGTGTAGAGCGTTGGCTCAGCTGTGTTTTCCGCTGGGTTGCCGGGGGTGAGATTGGGGGTGGTGGGCGCTAGGGATGGAGGCGGTTGTGGATTGTGGAGAACGAGTATCGAGGGTAGCAGGGGGAAGGGGAGGGTTAGTTGGATGGCTGGCTGGCAGGCACGCAAGGGTACGCCGAGCTGGGCCTGGATAGAGGAACGAGGGCTGGGCTGCTTTGAACTAAGCCAGAGCCGGCAGAGAGTAAAGCGGGAAGCACACCAGGGGGCCGCCGGGGGTGGGAAGGGGCTGGAAGGTGGATATGGGGAGGTAGTCCTGGACACCGCAGCCTGCCTAACTACACCGTGCAGGGCCACGATCCACTGTTCTAAATAATTCCACGATGCGATTGCTGCAGCTTTCTCGACTCTACACTGACACGCTCGCCTCTCCTTGTCACGACTAATCTCGAAATAGTAGGTGAGAAGGAAATCTGAAACAAAAGTTTGAGATTTTTGCTTGGATGAGGGGATGCAGAGGATAGTGCAGACTGGATAATACAGATTGGATAGTGTACTTTGAAATAACTAGCATCCAAAGTTTATTACCAATAAGAGACTATCCATTGGGAAGTCTTCACTATCATTAGGAAAGAATTTTAGGTCAGGTTTCATAACCTGAAGTTGGGTGAAAATTAGAGATATCTGACAAAAAGCTGAAGAGAAACATCAAGCGAGAGCAGAGTCGGGCGTAATAAATCATAGCAGCGACCGGCAAAGTTTGCCTTTCCACAAAAGAGATTCAAGTTCCGCAGTTGTAACTACTCACCCTCTCGCATTAATTCCACCCGTTGGCGGTTCGACGTAAGATAAAAGTGGGTTAGTGTAACACGGTGTGCGTTTCGCGGTCAGGGTATAAAAGGGAGTTTTGTTTAATTTATTTTATTAATGGATTCTTCAAGAAACTGTGGATAATTTGGCATGTACTACATAAACGACTATTAAATATAAAACAAAGATTTTTATTAAAATAATGGAATGGAAGTTTACTGATAAACATTAAAATAAGGAGAAGAATTGATTGAGTTCATGGGTAGGTTATATCGTTTGCTGGCGTCCTCCTAGGTATCTTCCGCCTACAATTTCTTCCTGCAAATCCCTCCTTTGCTTTTGCCACTGGTACCGGAGGCAGGAGCTATATCTTGAACCCTCCGAGTCCAAATACCCGCTCACCAACGTTTCTACTGTGCACGTACCAACCTGGTTGAATTGGTAGCAGATAGCTGTAGATACAGGTATGCATGTTTCCGCGTCTATACTCACTCCAGTGGTTGCAAGCATCGAGACCATTCACCATCTCCGACGCCTATCTACTCTAATGCTCCTTTGTATTCTCAAACGAAAGCAAACTTCCTTTCTAAAGCTGAATCGCTCCGTTGAGATTGTCAAGTTCTCCAATAACCTTGCGTATCAGGTAGGAACTCACGTTTACAATTTGAATCCTTACATTTGCACTTGCTCATTACTTTTTCCTTCTTGTAGCTCACAATCGTGTGCGTAGCTCCAAGGCTTTGTAATTCAAGACTTCTTGATGTAAGAGGGGCTGGAAAATTCTAACGATCCAAAGTCAGAGGGCTTTGAAGTTGAGCAGGACCTTTCAGGAATGGTCAGCTGGTTGTTAGTGACTTCGCAATGTTAGGAACAATCCAAATTGAGAACATCCTAAAGTATTCGACGATCCAAAGTTGGGAACCAGCAAAATATGAAACAATCTCAGTAAAGTTGAAAAGACTTGAAGTTGGGAACGAGCATAACTTTGGGAAAAACTTGCAAACGTCTCGTAATATTATCTTTTACATTCGTATTGTAATTAGAAAACCGGAAATGACAATTATCCTTTGACTGGAGAGTGCCTTTATTTCCGGGGTGTTGTAGTCCCTTGGGAGAGTATTTAAATACGGATCGTTAAAAGAATGAGGGACAGAGAACAACTGACTTGTCGCACCCACATATGGCATGTGCACACGCCTTGCCTGACACGTCCGCCAGCAGTGTTCAGACTTCGTCACATTGCGCGAATTATAAATTACAACAGCTCTCGTAATTAGGTCACGCTTCGTGTCCCTTGATTCCTCTACGTCTCTACGATGCACCGTCGGTCCTGAAACTTTCACAGCAACAGAAACTCTTCGTCTCTTACATATAGAGAAGTGCCAGTGACGTTACAAAAAACGTGATTTGACAATAACTTGACAGATTTCTCTTTTTTTTCTCATGTGGGATTTAGTAGTGACAAGAGATCCTTTTAGTTCTGAGGCTAATTTTGGCCTCTAATATAGTTTGTTCTAAATTATTAGGTAAACTAAAAAACTAAAACGAGAAAACATGAGCGCCACTGGGTTCGCCATGTTGGCTACCCTAGGTTGGTTAGAGCTTGGGCTGGGAACAGGGGCTGTTTCCGGTACTGGAGGGCACGATACGTATATATACCTATATCTATGTGTGACGTATATACACCAGAGCTTGCAGGCCCTCACCCTCGTTTACCTCATCCCCGTGGGGGTTGTGGGGAGTTTGTGGGGTTGTGCGAGAGTTGAGCGGGCAAAATGGCCGCAGCCAACCTGGAGGAGGTAGATAGATCTATCACGAATCTTTGGTCTTTCGTTCCTACTTTCCACCTCAGAGCTTACTTCCATTTCTCCAGAAAACCCCCGGATCCAGAAGCAACCCTTCAATCTCCTAATCTCATAAGGAAGAACAAATCATCAGAATTCTTCGAAATATGTTTTCGGAAATAGAAAATATTATTTGAAATCACCTTACTGACATTTTTTATTTTACTGAACAATTCGATAAGAGCAGGGTCTACTGAATTATTTATATAAATGATCAACAATATATAATCGTTGAACGGTCTTGTGTGGATTATTCTTAAAATTAATGCTTTGACTGAACTTGGTCAGGAAATATACTTTATTATTTTAATAATAGTATTGGGAGTAAAGGAAGTCATTTCAAGATCCAATAATTGAGCAAAGGTCGTAAAATCTTCATTACACCCCGTCGCTCTAATAAAATCGTCCACGCACTAATTTTCAGCTCTCATCTCGATTTACCCCATTTTCGCTTAAGGGGGTACCCAGCGCTCGTAGGCTTTCCAGTTGATGGCGAGACGGAGAGAGCGGGTGGGAGAGTGACGAAGAGAGAGAGAGAGAGAGAGAGAGAGAGAGAGAGAGACACGAGAGGGGTTGAACGCTGAGTAAAACAATGTCATCGTGCTATTTGGCTACCGCATCGTAAAACAAGGCCTTTTGCAATTTTTCACCCTGCCAGTTTGCGCTTTATTTTCTTGTCGATTTAAACGAGACACTTTTAATGCCGTCATAATTATCACCCTTCCAATATCCATGTAGTCAACTAGTCCCTTTAACTTCCCTTTTTACCAACTTTTATTGATAATATAAATAACATAGATAACTTGCAAAATATGGATAATGGAGGCTAGTCTTAATTATGGACAATGTGGAGGTCAGCGTTGATGATAATTCGAACATTTTTAGTGAGAGAAAATATCACCAGTTTTTGAAAATATTAAAAGATGTGGAAACTAATTAATCAACTAATCTGTCGGAATTGAAAAAATTCCGACAGATAAAGTTGATGAGTTCAGGGCAAAATTTTTGGGTCTATCCAATGAGTTTTTAAATAAGAATGGACCTCAATCGGTTTTGGAGAAAGACTTGAATGAAGGATACAAAATCACGAAACCTTTTCTAAAAAATAACCCGGACACTTTGGTAACAAAGGCGGATAAAGGTAGTATTACAGTAATCATATCAAAAGTCAAATAGACAGAAAAAATGTTACGTATTTTTGAAGATAAAGATAGTTTTGATGAAATTAATGATGATGTGACAGTGCAATTGCAAAAGGGACCGTTTGAAATATTTAAAAATTTTAGAGCCAATGGACCCTTAGGAAGAAATGTTAAAAAGCGGGTTATTAACACCACAAACACGAGCCTGTCATTAACATATGGCTTAGTGTAAGTACACAAACAAGATTTTCCACCAAAACCAGTAATTTCCACAATTTGTTTACCAACGAAAAAACTAGAAGAGTTCCTCAGTAAAACTATTAAAGATTCAATCACAGTTTCAACAAAATCTGTTAAGAATAGTTTACAGTCTTAGAATTGGTTAAGAACATCCCGTGTAAAAATTTGTCGTGGAAAGTAGAAAGGCACTCCCCAGTTGCGCTAATCATTTTCAAGGCACTTTAAAGGTGAACTTTAAAGTTACTAGCATGATTTTTTACGCTAATTTCGCTAAGTTATTGTTCTAGCTAAACTGTCCATGTCCTTTCTAGTAGTCCTGCAAGGTTACTGGACAGATAAAATATTCAAATTCTTTTAAAATTATTACAAAAATGTTTTTACTTACTTTTAGAATGAAGAAATGAATTTCATGAATAAAATTTCCTTCAATTTTATTCATAAAATTCAGTTATTCTTTCCAAGAGTAAGTAAACAATGTTTTTAGTTATAAAATTTCTAAAATTCATTAAATTAATTCGTTATAGTATTTAATTTATTAAATGACGTAATCATATACATTAACGTTTATTATATAGTGCTTAAGTATATAAACTAAAGAATCTTCATCTTATTCTGGTGAATCCTCTTCTCGTAGGAGTGGATCCTCTTCAATGTTAACCTGTATGCACCTACCATGAAACTAAAAATGCTGAATATTTCTTGTAAGTTACCATATTTGAGTTACCTTTATTCTCTGCAAATAAATGTGATTCCTTCTTAAATATTCCGTATACAGCGGTATGTAATTATGATCGTTTCTTTGTATCTTGAATATAATTATTTACACTTTTTTTGGCAAACATCGATCAAACAAACTGATGAAAATGTTAGGTTAGGGCACTGATGAAACGATTATACCGCCACGGCAAACTATGAAATTATTTGGTAAGGGCTCTTAGGCAGTGTCATTTTAAAAACTAGACAGATGTTCTGGTCGGGGAAAAAGAAGGTTATCTTACTATACTAACTAACTACTAGCTATACAAGAGCACTGTTCAGTAACTTGATAACACCTAGCCAGCTGAATGAAATTCGGTTTCCACGACAAAAGCTGGCCAGTTATTTACAATATTAGAGAATGCCCTGACAAATTTCTACCCGGGATTAGAATACCTTCGGATCATTTATTAGTTTCTTTTGATGTTATTGCAATGTTTCCGAATATCCCTTTGGAGAAAGTAAAATGCTCTATTTAAAAAAGTTGGAACACTGATTGGATCAGGTTTATCACCTATTTTAGCTGAAATAGTAATGGAGGATTTGGAAAATGAGGCTTCCAGAAAAATTGACTTTCAATTATTGTTTTAGGCGAGATAAGTATCGAGATGACTCGATACTTTGTATAGAAGCAAATAAAGTGGAAAACCTGTTAAACAATTTTAATAATGCACATCTGAGATTACAATTCACTTTAGAAATGGAAAAAGAAGGCAAAATTAATTTTCTTGATTTAACTCTGATTAAGATGGATTATATGGGTTATGGGATTATAATTACTGATTGGTATAGGAAGCCTACATACTCAGGACGAACATTGAACTTTCTTTCAAATCATGTAATACAAACTAAAGTAGGGGTTGTAAAAAATTTGGTGGACAGAGCGTTGAAACTAGCAGACTCAAGATGTTACGATGTAACAATTAATTTTATCCTTTTTAACAAAACAAATTGAATATTTGATCTATTCACCATATTTTGTCATTTTCAAATGAGTTTACCATGTTTAAAAGGAGTATATTTACATTTCGTAAAATGTACTACGCTTTTGTATCTCAATATTAAGAAGGGCTTTAAACTCAAATTTATTTCCCAAAATTTGTAAATTGTAGAAATAACCTTGGTTCTTTTTAAGCCTCTGAAATTTATAACTGAGCAGATGTTCGTCAACTGCAGAGATTTTAATAGACATTTAGCTGATTGTGTATTTTCTATTTTGTCGCCTCTTTATGATTTAATCCTGAACTACATCTGTAAGCCTTTTCAAAATTCCGTATTTTATGTATTTATTGCTTAGACGTGATTCTTTGGTCATTGCTAAGGGTTAGATCTCCGGCCTTCCTTAATTGTTTTATTATAGTCAACCCTTCCACGAACCTAAGCAGAGCCAACACATTGTTTTCGGGTTTTTTCGAATTTTAGCCAATAGACATCGACGATCCTTCCACTTTCGTATTTAACCAATCATAAGCTACTTTGTAGAAATTGTCGACACCCCTTCTGTACCTCTCATCACCCCCAAATTCCGAGCGACTTGTGAAAACAGATAGATACTTTTCCACCTCCGTAACGAAAACTTGTCTTGTACTATGAAAATAAACGTATATTATTTTTGTGTTAAAATGTGGACTGCTTTATTTAGCAAAAAACACAACCCTACCATTTTTTAACTTTAAACTCAATTTCATCAATTCCAACCACACACAAGATTTCACGAGAAAAATATTGAAATTTGCAGACAAATTCTTTATTTGAACCATTATCCATCCAGTTTTATTGACAAACATATTGGGAATAGAATCAAACATATAACAAGGGGTGATAATGTTTCTGACAATGACATTCCCAGAGACTTTAATAGATTCAACTCAGTAGTTTTGCCGTACTTTGGTAAAATTACAAAAATTTTTGAGAATACTTTTGAAACAACTTAATTTGCATACGATGTATAGGGTTTCTTTTAAAAGTAATAAATCATTAACCTGAGGAAAGATAAGTATGACAAACTAGATAGTTATTTATAAAATTGAAATATAAAAAATTGAAATATTAAATAATAATATTAAAATATTAACTATTAAAATATTTAAAAATTAATAAAATATAAAATTAAATGTAGTGATTGCAATGCAACATACATAGGACAGACAGGAAGGACGTTAAAAACTAGAAGAAATGAACACCAGAGTAATTTATATGGGGATGCGAAATATCCGAGGGGCTATTCACTCTTGAATAACGAAAACTGCATGGCGATTTCACATGATTTCATACTCGTATTTACGTTGTCTGCTGTGAACTTTCGTTAGTGGACGTTGATTTCTTTCTTAGCACGCACTACCCAGAACTAGTCTACACTAACTTTTCAAAAAGGTGCAGAGCCTTCACTTTTGGTCTGATCTTCACTTTTTTTTCTAACATTAAAGCGCATTAAATTCTAAAGAAACTTCACTTCGAAATTTTTGTCTAATTCTTTTTCTTATTTATAATATTTTCATTAAAAATATGAAAAAAGTG
>JBAGKK010421481.1:0-17954 GCA_037177015.1 Euceroptres primus
CTCGCTTCGCTCGTGCGAAAAACGTCTCGTGCGCTAAATAATCACCTCTCACATACGTATCGAAATGTACTATTTTTTCTGTAAAATTTAGGGCTCATTCTTCGATAAAAATAAGGGATCAGTCTGGGTTTATCGCACATATTTTCAAGAATTTTTTTTCCTTAATAACATTTATTTTCACATGTCCATCTTTTCACACATAAAAATAGAGGTTTTAAACTAGTAGAAAAAATTTTTTATTTAATTCTTTATTTGTTTATGTTTGTAATCTGACCGCCTGAAGTGAGTCCTGCTTGTTCCTCGCCGACATGAAATCTCGACTTTGGAGCATCTGAAAATAAAAAATCGAGTAGTTTATTAAAAAGTAGAGTTGTCGCTATAGTCGCTAGTAAAATTTTTCATTCTCAATGAAAAATAACAAAATGGCGGACTTTTTCGATGAATAACGGCAAAGAACGAGCTCAAAAAATTGTTTAAAAATGAAACAAAAGTATGACAATATTTTTCCACTATTAGAAACAAAATTCCGAGAAAGCGTTTTAAAAAATCGAAAATTTTTATTGTTCTAGGCACCCTTATACAGATATGAATTTTCCCTCCTTCTTAGTATCTATGTTTTTGAGTGTGGAATCCCTAAATATTATCTGACTGGGCTGAGCAGATTGATGAGCATAGATCATCTTTAAATCTTTATCTCATCTAACTCCACGAAATTCGGGGATGGGAGCTCAAAATTTCGAAAATAAGGCGCACTCTACATTTAATACAAATTATATATTAATTTATATAATTTATATTAACAAATTTATATTAAATTAACATTGTTTTTTTCACCAGCTAGGATATGGCTCTTCGGGGAACTTACAGCTCAACCAGCTCTACAATACCTGGCCTGGGTTTCTCTCCCAGTTTGTCTCACCCTCTTCAGTGCAGGATTCGTTCATATAGTTGCACCTCAAAGTATAGGATCTGGAATTCCAGAAATGAAAACAATTCTTCGAGGTGTTGCCTTAAAAGAATATCTGACCTTCCGCACCCTTGTTGCCAAGGTCATAGGACTTACAGCCACCTTGGGAGCAGGACTCCCCCTTGGGAAAGAAGGTCCCTTCGTCCACATTGCCAGTATAGTAGCAACTCTTCTTTCCA
Organism: Euceroptres primus; assembly: GCA_037177015.1. Classification (NCBI taxonomy): domain Eukaryota; kingdom Metazoa; phylum Arthropoda; class Insecta; order Hymenoptera; family Figitidae; genus Euceroptres; species Euceroptres primus. Next base: position 1,147 of record JBAGKK010421481.1, read on the forward strand.
AGCTTGTAACTAGTTTCCAAGGAATTTACGAGAATGAAAGCAGAAATTGCGAAATGTTGGCTGCAGCCTGTGCAGTGGGGGTAGCTTCTTGTTTTGCTGCTCCAATTGGTGGTGTCCTTTTCAGCATTGAAGTCACAACTGTCTATTTTGCTGTGAGAAATTACTGGAGAGGATTTTTCACTGCTGTCTGTGGAGCCACGATGTTTCGACTTCTGGCCATTTGGTTCCAAAGAGAAGAGACTATCACAGCTATGTTCCTTACTAATTTTACAATGGATTTTCCCTTCGATCCTCAGGAGCTTTTTGTTTTTGCCCTGATTGGAGTTGGAAGTGGACTTGGCGGAGCATTTTATGTTTGGCTACATAGACAGTACGTCATCTTCATGAGGAAAAACAAGAGCATGAACAGCTTCTTGCAGAAAAAGTATGTTACTTGGGAATTCAGTAAAATTAATTCCTTTCTTTCAAACTACACTAAGAAAAAAATACTTTTGAATATTTAGCATATGCTATTGCGATCTGCCAAAAGCAGATGATATTGATTTATAATAATATACCATAGAATTTTCAGTATCACTGTTGATTCAAATCGGTAAACTTTGATTCAAAAATAGTAGATTTTGATTCAACAGCGGTGCTATAAATTCCAGAGCATATTGCTTGAAATCTGTAGCATCTGTTTTTGGCAGATAGTAATAGGATATACTATAGATTCAAAAGTACTTTTTTCTCAATGTATGCAATACAATATCAGCATGTGTTTTAATTTTAGGTTGATTCGTTTTGAACTTTTATTATGCATCAAGTTCTCATTTTAAATTCTAAAACATTATATGAAACATGTTGTTTTATATGATTATTATTATTATATGAAGCATAAAACATGTCTAATGTTTTATTGACAGAATTAAATTATATTTATAAATATATAAACAAAGATTCTTCTTACATTGGCTTTGCTGCCTCTTTTCAAATTAGTTTATAAGAAAACAACCCCAAAGCTAATGTAAGAAGAAGCTTTGCTTATAATTATTATTAACATAAAATTATTCTGAGTTCCTTTCGTCATTCGATCCTAATATTTTTTATAATTATTCTAACTATAATTCTGATTATATGAATCAATGAAAATTCATGCATCCTCTGAAAATTCTCATAATGAGTAGTACCTAAATTCAAGAATTGGAGAAAATTCCTTAAATAGTTGGCACCTAGGCCAATGGCACGTTTCCATCCAGTAGAACTGGCAAAGATTCATGCAATAAGTTTTTTAATATTAATATAATGAGATACTCTTTAATTTATGACAGTATTTATCTTTATCAAAATAAAATTCTTTTAGCTGGAGCACAGTGGGAAATAATGATGAAAAAAATGTTCAAAATGCGATTCCGGCTAACATCAACCAATTTTTGAAGTTCTTTTTTTAAACGAAAGCTAAATAATTTTATTATTTATTATTTATTTTATTATCCGAAATTTTATATGTCAGAACTGATTTTTTTTAAATTGTTAATTTTCTTTATTTAAATATAAACTTTGAAAAAGGTATTATTTTTAAGATTCCGATGCATTAACAATTCATAAATTGTTCAGTTTAATTTGAAATCGATTAATGTGTAATCGATAAATAAAGGTTCGCAAAGTACTAAATGACATTTTATAATAAAGAACTAATTTATTTTATTAACTTAATTAACTTCATTAACCGAATCTTTTTTATTAACAACTGAATTGTTATAACCAGCAGTATGATATTTTTTTAAATGATTTTAAATATGTATTAAGAGATTTTTATCTGTAATCCAGTTTAAAATAATGTGCAAGCATGATAATAAATAGAATTATATTTATGATTGTTATAAACAAATAATATAAACAAATGCAGAGTTTGAGGTACTTCTTTAAAAATTTGTTTTAATTAGATTTATAATAAATTCAGTCACAATTGATAACTTTGAATTGATTTACACTCTGAATTTATTTATAACAATAAAGTTTGTCAGGAAATATCAATATACTGCCCTGGAATATCACTGGTAAACCAATTCAAACACGTTTTCAAAAAAATTACCTCAAACTTTAAAAAAATTTCTCAAACATCGAATTTATTTTCATATGAAATTTATTTAAAACAATAACGTTTTCCATAAAACGTCAATGTACTGTCCTGGAATATCACTGGAAAACAAATTAAAACAAATTTTCCTAAAAAAGTGCCTCAAACTTTAACAAACCGCTCAAACAGCGAATTTTATTATGCCATTTGTTTATAAAAATTACGTTTTTCATGAAATGTTCAATTTTAAAATGCTATCCTGGAATATTACTAGAAAACCACTTGAAATAAATTTTTCAAAAAAGTACCCGAAACTTAAAAAAATTAATCAAAAAATTATTTTGTTTATGCTATTTGTTTATAATAATCACGTTTGCCATAAAATGACAATGTAATCTACTGAAGTATTACTGACAAACCAATTAAAACAAATTTCCAAAAAAGTACTTCAAACTTTGAAAAATTACTTAAACTCTGCTTTTGCTTATATTATTTGTAAATAATTATCATAAATATACTTGCATTTATTTTTATAATGCTTGCGCATTACTTTAAAGTGAATTATACACAAGAAGCACTTCATAAATATTCAAAATTATTACAAAATCTCGGCCTGTCGTTTATAACAATACAGTTGTTGATAAAAAATTATTTGTTTATTATAAAATATTAATTAGTACTTTGAGAATCTTTATTTATCGATTAGATATTAATGTTACTCAAACTAAACAATTTATGCATTGTTAATGCATCGGAATCTTAAAAACAATACTTTTTATATTTAAGTGTACATTCTACTTTCTCGGCCGAAAATTTTGCCGATTTTCAGGTATTTTTTTATAATAAAGTAAATACATTATCATGTGAAAAGTTTTTTTCACATGTTACTTAACTCTTGAGCTACAAAAATATATATTATATTAATTTTTTAAATAATTTTTAATGGGGTTGAAACACAGCTCCTTATGACGCCTTGAAAAATACATGGGTCGTTGGCGGTCACGATTGAGGTCCACTGAAATTTCAAAAAAAGAGTTAAAATAGATTTTGAATTTGTATGAGTATAGCTATACCAACAACTAAACTGAAAGAATTTGATCAAATATTTTCGAAGTGGCGAATTTTGAAAGTTGAAAATGCTGAAGAAAGCACTTTTTTTCCCTTAAGTCATGGAAAAAAGTAGTAAATATGAACCAATCAATTTGATTCTAGTTCCTGCTATAGCCACTAATGTGCAAAATAACATATTTAAATTTTGTTTTGATAGTCAAGTATTTTTTTTATCATGCATGCCGTACAAAAAATGTTGTTTCGAAAAAAACGTGTAGTCATTATAAAGACCTGTAGCTTCTAAAATATATTGAATTTTGTTCACCAATACTATATACTCGATGGTGTATACTTTTGAATTAAGCAAAAAAATTCGATTTTTTGAAGCAGAGGAAGTAGAATATATCCTTAAATAAAAAGTTTAACAACTTTTGAAAAAATTGGCTTTTACGGATCTCTTAAGAATTTATTTAGTTTCCGTTTAAAAAAGAAGAGCTTGAAAATCGGTCGACAATGTTAGCCGAAATCGTATTTTAAACATAAGAGGTTAACCACTAGCAATTTGGATGTACACCTGAATTCAAAAATTAAAAGAATTCAAAAGAATTCAAAGAATTCAAAATAATTCAAAGAATTCAAAAGAATTCAAAGAATTCAAAATAATTCAAAGAATTCAAAAGAATTTCACTGTGTAGAGTAGGGTATAGGCTGAAATTTTTTTTAAAAATTTTGATTATGGCTAGCAAAAATCTTTTTCTACATATCAAAATGAGTCCCCATGATTTTTTTCAAATTTTTAAAACGATATCTTCAGTTAGCAGGAACTTTTTGAAGTTTGAAACTTCGAAAACAGTGATTTTTTCTATATATTTCAATGTTGGTTCACCATTTCTTTATCGAATTAGTTTTTACTGTACGAATTCATTAATTTTGATGTAACAGACCATTTTCAAAAACTTTCAGTGTAAAAAAAAATTCTGATGATGAATGTAGTTACGTAGAATATAAATTTTATTTCAAAATCGAAGTTTCGAAGATAATCAAAAATAGTATAAAATCATAAAATTTTTTTATATCCTTTTCAGAGGTCTGTTAGGACCTAAAAATACATTAGATTAGAAGGAAGAGTCAAAATAACTATAATTGCGATTTTTGCGTATTATTAAGTAAAACAATATGTTTCCAGCTTTAAAAAAAAAGTTCGTGTCGTGAGATATTGCTCTGTTGTTTCGGATTAATTTACAGATTATTTGAATTTTACTCAAGTTTTGCAGCTCTTTGCTTTTGGGTACTAAAAGACACCTAAAAAGGATATTAAAAAAAATTTATGATTTTGTACCATTTTTGATTATCTTCGAAATTTCGATTTTCAAATAAAAATTATATTCTACGTAACTACATTCATCATCATCAGAATTTTTTTTATAATAAAAAATTTTCAAAACCGTTAGTTACATTAAAATAAATAAATTTGTACAGGGAAAACTGTTTCGATAAAGAAATGGTGACCCAACATTAAAATATATAAAAAAATCACTGTTTTCAAAGTTTTAAACTTAAAAAAGTGTCTGCTAACTGAAGATATCGTTTTAAAAATCTGAAAAAATCATGGGCACTCATTTTGATATGTAGAAAAAGGTTTTTACTGACGATAGTCAAAATTTAAAAAAATAATTTTTGCTTCCTTGACCATAAAAAACTATATAAAAGCATCGAAATTGCTCGCGACACGAAAATTTTTTTAAGCTGGGAAAATATTATTTTACTTAATAATACGCCAAAATCGCAATTATAGTTATTTTATCTTTCCCTTCTAAACTTATATGTATTTTTAGGTCCTAAGAGACCTCTGAGAAGGATATTTAAAAAAAAAATTATGATTTTGTACCATTTTTGATTCTCTTCGAAACTTCGATTTTCAAATAAAAAATTATATTCTACGTAACTACATTCATCACCAGAATTTTTTTACACTAAAAGGTTTCAAAAATCGCTTGTTACATCAAAACAAATGAATTCATACAGTAAAAACTAATTCGATGAGGAAATGGTGACCCAACATTGAAATATATCGAAAAAATCACTGTTTCCAAAGTTTCAAACTTAAAAAAGTTTCTGCTAACTGAAGATATCGTTTTAAAAATCTGAAAAAAATCATGAAGACCCATTTTGATATGTAGAAAAAGATTTTTTCTAGCCATAATCAAAATTCAAAAATAAATTTTTTCGGCCCACACTAGTGTAGAGGTCAAGCTTTTTGTCAAATAACTAACTTTAAATTCTTTACTTAATTATAAAAATCCAGTATGAATTATTAGTAATATAATAATCAATGAATAATTATTTTTAGTCGTTTTTTATACCCTGGGATTGTCTCGTTAATGGTATCTTCAGTATCTTTTCCTCTGGGACTGGGTCAGTACATGGCTGGTGATTTAAACACTCACGATCAAGTCCATGGACTTTTTACCAACTTCACATGGACGAAGGAAAATCTCAGTGTCGAGGAAGTGAATGTAGTTAAGCACTGGGCTACAGAATACACTGATGTATTCGTCGGGCTTCTAGGTTTTACATTATTCACGGTAAGAAATTCTTAGAGGAGATTATAAATAAAAATTCTATAAAATCTGGAAAACAAGAAAAAATTAAAGAAAAAAGACTCCCTCTTTCGTATAAAAAATGTTCTCATATTTCATACTATTTGATTTTCATATTATCTAAATAAGAATCTTATTTTCAGTTCATATTTTCCATCATTTGTTCTACTGTACCTGTTCCTTCTGGAATCTTCATTCCTGTTTTTAAAATTGGAGCAGCTCTTGGTAGATGTGTGGGAGAAGCAATGGCTCTGTGGTTCCCCACTGGCGTTCGATATGGTGGAATCATAACGCCCATAATTCCAGGTGAGATTAATTTCATTAATAAATTTAATATGAACTTTTATAATAGTATTGATATTTTATGGGAAATGTTGTTTTAGATTGGGAAACTTTAATCAGAGACTTTGAATATATTTAATTGAATTGAAGACATGAGAATGACAACTCGGTAAAGAATATTTGAAGTTGACTCTTAAATTAGGTTATTTTAACTATTACGTAGGGGCCAACTTCAAATAGTCTTTAAGAGTTGTCATTCTCATGTCTTCAATTGTAAATTAATTTTCAGGTGGATATGCTACAGTGGGTGCTGCTGCATTTTCAGCTGCAGTTACACACACTATTTCTGTGAGCGTTATCATTTTTGAGATGACTGGACAGATCACTCATATAGTTCCTGTAATGATAGCTGTTTTAATTAGCAATGCCATTGCTGCTCTTTTGCAACCCAGCATATACGACAGCATCATTTTGATTAAGAAATTACCCTACCTGCCAGATCTTTTACCATCTAGTTCTGGTAAGTTCTTTTTAAATTATAATCATCTTCTGCATCTAATATTTATGGCTACCTATTATAATAATTTCAGCTATAAAACTGAAAAATAATTTTAGGATTTCTCTTTTAATTTTTCTTGAAATTGTAAAAACCATATTAAGATATAATTTTATACAATAGAATAAGTACACTAACATTAATTTTAATATTTACCGCAAATTCGTATTGCTAACACTAAAGGTTTTTTTTCCTTCGAAGCATTCATTAAGGAATGGTTGGTAAGGAAAACAAAAGAAATTATAGTAGCTCTTTTTGCAAAAATTATTACCTATGTAATTATACTCATTTTTGAAATTGTTTCTAGGCATGTACAACGTTTATGTAGAAGACTTTATGGTACGAGACGTGAAGTACATCTGGCACGGAATTTCGTACCAAAGGTTAAAAGAAATCTTGAAAGAAAATAGAAAACTTCGTGGATTTCCACTAGTGGACAATCCTGATTCGATGATTCTACTTGGATCGATTCAAAGACTAGAGCTAATAAAATTGATAGAAAAGCACATTGGCAGAGAAAGGCGATTACAGGTACCGATCAGTAATCAAAAAATAAATTACAGGATATATTTTAATTTTTGTATTGTAAATGTAATTTCAATAAAATAATTTTAGGTTGCTCAGAAAATGCAGAAGGAAGCAGAAGAGAGAGTAAGAGAAGAAATGGAGAGGCAACTTAAAGAACAGGAAAGGACGAGACGACCTTCAAGATTTGAGGTCATACCAGCTCCTGATATTCTCAAAATGCAGAGACAAAGTGTGACAGATTTGTCCATATCAGGAAATAATGGAAATAGCTCCGATCATGTGAGTAAATTGCATTTGATTAGTACCTTAATCAAATTTAAATTGGATCATATAATTTACTTATATATAATAATTGAAATCCAGCTGATAAATATTTCCTTACGAATTTAGCATATTTTCCACTCTCCGGTGTTTGGGACCCAACCCAAAAAATCAATTTTAAAGAAGACCAATTCGTTTACTTTGAAAGGTTTTAGCCCACTAGCAAGTCCAGCTGTAACGCCATATACTACAGTTACAGGGGCAGAAAGCAGGTTTGTTACCTGGTTTTATACGAACTTTTCTTTCAATTATTTCACATTGAAAATAAAAATAAAATCAGGGATGGGTAAGTTACTTTTTAAAAGTAACTAGTTACCGTTGCCGTTACATCACGAAAAAAATAACTAGTTACTGATATCGTTACCGTTTCAAAATATAACTTTTTCTCAGTTACTTTTGCAAAAAAAGTAACTATCGTTACTTTCTTCGTTACTTTTATATTTTAGAAATATGAGAAATATATGTATGTCGCCACCATTCAAATAGTCGAGATGAAAAAATCGTTGCAAAAGCAATAAACTATATTAATTGTCGTAATAAAAAAATTCTGTACTATATTTCAAAAGCACGGCTGGTTTCGATTAAGTTCAACCTACAAATACTTGCACATCTAGTTTCTCTTTTGTACCTGTTTTGGGGATGCCCTCCGGTTATTTTAAGCCAAGAAAGAAAAAAATCGTACTACGCGTTTTTGAAAAAAAAGATTTTTTCATTTTTAACAATGAAAAATCTAATTTTTCTCGAAAACGACGCAAAATATGAATAGCAGTTCATAGTTCAAACTTGTTTCCCTTCCTAAAGTTTATAAAATTATACCCTTACCAGATTTTTATGTTGTTTATTTTAACAAATTTTTCAAAAAAAAATAGGAAAAATCGAAAAAAATTGACTAAAATAGCATTTGGTTTACCGAACTTTAAAATTTTAGTTTTAAAAACGTTTGTTTTTACCTTCGTAGCAATGTGAAGAAAATGTTATATGAGATTATTAAGTTTCCTAAGCTTCAAAGTGAAGAAAAATTGGTTTTTATCTCTAAAATTGAAGAAACGATTAAAACGTTTTTAACGATTTAAAATCTCATTTTTCTCGAAAACGAAGCAAAATAGAAATAGCAGTTCATAGTTCAAAATTGTTCTCCTTCTTAAAATATATAAATTTATACCTTCACCAGATGTTTATATTGTGTATTTTAACAACTTTTCCAAAAGAAAAAGAAAAAATCGATAAAAGCGACTAAAATAGAATTTACTTTAATGAACTTCAACATTTTATTTCTAAAAACATTTGTTTTTAGGTTAATAACAATGTGAAAATCATGTTTGCTCTTTGCCATTACAAAAATCTTCATGTCTAATAATATATTTAAGATATTAAAAATAAAATATTAAGGTTCGTTAAAATAAATGCTACTTTAGTCCATTTTATCTATTTTTTTATTTTTTTGAAAAAAATGGTGGAAATATACAAGATAAACATCTGGTAAGGCTATAATTTTATAGATTTTAGGAATTTTATAAATTTCAGGAAGATTTATAGATTTATAGATTTATGGTATTACAGATTTTAGGAAGGGAACAAGTTTGAACTATAAACTGCTAATCATATTTTGAGTCGTTTTCGAGAAACATAAGATTTTCAATCATTAAAAATGATATTTCTTCAATTTTGGAGATAAAAATAAATTTTTCTTCAGTTTGAAACTCAAAAACCTTAATAGTCTCCTGAAGTATGTTTTGCACTTTGTTTCTAAACTAAAAACGAACGATTTTAAAAATAAAATTTTGAAGTTCTTTAAACTAAATGCTATTTTAGTCGCTTTAATAGATTTCTTATATTTTTTAAAATTTTTGTTAAAATACACAAGATATACATTGGGGTGGTCTAAAAAATTTTTTTTTTAATTCTTCAGTCGCCATCATGGAACCACATGTTCCTCTGGACTAGAAATAGACATATAAATTTTGATATATATAAAAAAAAATATTTCGAGGTCGCTCAAAGCACTTTTATGTCAAAATTGGTGTTTTCATGAGTTTTTCATTTTTCAATCACAGATATATTAAGGGTATAAATGTCTTTTCTACTTGAAATTGTTGGTAAATCTATAGAAAAAAATTTATTTTTTGTAGATTAAAAAAATATATTTGGTGTCTCTACAGGTCATAAAAGTTGCAATTTTGCAGGAACGTTTAGATATAAGAGCACATTTATACCCCCAATCATTTTTTATATGGATCGTCAAAATTCTGGATACTCTGTATATACTAAGGAAAAAATTTACTGTGACGATGAAGTTGAAAAATTTAAAATGAAGCTGTGAAAAATGAATAAAAATAAAAAATTTTATTTTTTCATGTAATAACAATTATAGTTATTTTATATTACCATTTTTTTAGAACACATCTTCGACTTTCCATCCCTCACCAAAAAAAATTACTATTTTTAATCAATTTCGTCAAAATAATGGCTAAATTGCTATTTTTCTGGTATTTGAACCACATTTAACATTGAATATTTATTATTTATTTAGAAATTATTTGGATCAAATTGATTAAAAATAGTAATTTTACATTTTAGGTGTGGGATTGAGAGTCGAAGATGTGATCTCGAGAAAAAATGGTAACTCAAAAAAGACTATAATTGTTATTACATGGAAAAATGAACATTTTTAATTTTTGTTGATTTTTCACAGCTTCATTTTTAATTTTTCAATCTCATCTCCATAGTAGATTTTTTCCTTAGTATATACAGAGTATCCCAGAATTTTGACGATCCATATAAAAAATGATTAGTAAATAAATGTGCTCTTATATCTAAACGTTTCTGAAAAATTGCAACTTTTATGAACTGTACAGACACCAAACATTTTTTTTAATCTACAAAAAATAAAATTTATTTGCCACAGATTTACCAACAATTTCAAGTAGAAAAGACATTTATACCCTTAATATATCTGTAATTGAAAAATGAAAAACTCATGAAAATGCCAACTTTGACATAAAAGTGCTTTGAGTGACCTCTAAATATTTTTTTAAAAATATATAAAAACTTGTAGGCCTATTTCTAGTCCAGAGGAACATGCGGTTCCATACTGGTGACTGAAAAATTAAAAAAAGATTTTTTTGGACCACCCTAATACACATCTGGTAAGAGTGCAATTTCGTAAATTTCAGCAGGGATCCGAAATTCAGGGTCATTTTTCGATATTTTCCAATTATTTCTATAAATTCAAAATAATTCAGCGAAATATTCAACTGAATACGAGAAATTACTTATATAATATAAAACTACCGAGGCAGAACCTTTAGATTATGAAGGATTTTAGTTTTATACAGAAAAGAACGAAAAGAAACGTAACGAAAGTTTTGTTACGTTTCTTTTCGTCTCTGTCGACGTAAAACTTTGATGACACATAATTTCGACATTACAACTCAGTGGTCTATAATATTGCAGCACTTTCTTATACTCAGCTGAATATTTAGCCAAACTATTTTAAATTTGTGTTAGTAATTGAAAAATATCGAAAAATGGCCCCTAATTTCGTTCGGATCCTTGGATTTCAGGAAGGAGAACAATTTTAAACTATTACCTACTATATACTACTATATACCTACTATATACCTTTATATTTTGCTTCGTTTAAGAGAAAAATAAGATTTTTAATCGTTAAAAATGATATTTCTTCAATTTTAGAGATGGAAACCAATTTTTTTTCACTTTGAAGCTTAGCAAACTTAATAATATCATATAAGATGTTCTTCACATTGCTACTAAGGTAAAACAAACGTTTTTAAAACTAAAATGTTAAATTTCGGTAAACTAAATGCTATTTTAGTCAATTTTTATCGTTTTTTTCCATTTTTTTAGAACAATATGTTAAAATACACAAGTTAAACATCTGGTAAAGGTATAATTTTATAGATTTTAGGAAAGGAAACAATTTTCAACTAAGAATTGCTATTCATATTTTGCGTCGTTTTCGAGAAACATAAGATTTTTAATTGTCAAAAACGAAAAAACCTTTTTTCTCAAAAACGCGTAGTACCATTTTTTTCTTTCTTGGCTTAAAATAACCGGGGGGCATCCCGGAAACACGTACAAAAGAGAAACTGGATGAGCAAGCACTTTTTGGTTGAACTTAATCGAGGCTAGTCGTGAACGAGAAAAGTAACGATTTTTATAGTAACCGTTACTAAAAAAATGTAACTAGTTACCAGTTGGTTACCTATTTACAAAAGTAACTTCGTTACCATCATCTCTACCCAGAAAAAGTAACTAGTCAAAGTAACTAGTTACTTTTAACTAGTTATTTCCCATCCCTGAATAAAATAATAGGAATAACTCTTAAAAAATGGCAGTAAAAATAAAAAATGTAACCAATTCCAATTCTTCTATTTTCACAGGATAAGGCTCGCTTTCGAAGCCATTTTCAGGAAATCTGCCACGTTACAAGATGTCGATCCGGATCCAGAATTGGGATCAAGAGTTAGGCGAGATAGTGAAGAATGCATCAATGCTCAGCCACATCATCCAATGCTCGTCCCCAGTCCGGCTACCTCTAAAAAAGTTCAACTCGTTAGTACATAATCAATTGATAATTAAATTTTTTTCTTTAAAATCAATATTCACATTTTGAATTTTTTTATTATTTGCATTTTCATTCCTTTAGCCTCGAGAGAGGGTAATAGACATGTCAGCGGAGGACCAAAAAATGTGGGAAGAGAGTGAGATGGCTCTTGAAGTTGATTTTTCAATATGCCATATAGATCCTGCACCTTTCCAACTTGTGGAAAGGACATCACTACTCAAAGTTCACAGTCTTTTCAGCATGGTTGGAGTTAATCATGCATACGTGACAGCCATTGGAAGGCTAGTGGGTGTAGTTGGCCTTAAAGAAGTAAGCTTTTTTCAAAAAGTCATTTAGTACTTTAATAACGATCTTTTTATTTAATTAGTTTCCATTAGTTTCAAGTGGTTTGTTTAATAGCTTTCAAAAAATATTTTAAAGTTTTGAAGATTGGACTCATTCTGAATGGAAGTTTTAAAGTAAGAAAACTTTCAAATTCAAATCGATGAGGATAAAAATTATTTTTAATGTAGAAAATATTAATTATTATTATTCTTATTATCAATATCTGATAAAATACTGATGCCATAATTTTTTTGATAGCTAAGAAAAGCGATTGAAGACGCAAACTCAGGAATACTGCCAGTGCACAACGAATCAAATCTCACAGTTTCGAATTCAAGCCTCTTCAAAATTGAAGCGAACTCTGATAGCAAAAATATAAATTCTGTAACTTCAAATTCAATAATGTCAGAAGACATAGAGAAAATTGACAAGGTCTGAAGGTCATATTAATCATCAGACAATAATTGTGATAGTTGCGTTACAAATTTGTGGCGCAGCCTAAAAAGTGACAAAAGTGTTTCCCTTCTCTTTTTTTCTCCTTTTTTTATTGTGTACGAATGCAAAGCACAGACAATAATCAAGAAATTTTAGCAAAGAAAGACATAAATTTTATTGATATGATAATTAATAATGATCAGGTCATGATCATGTGCTTGCGAGTGTACTTAAATCATGAGCAAAAGAATGATATAATTTGAGAAATATTTTTACAAATCTACCTACAAATCTTATGCAGAAAATATTCTCAAGTTAAAATTTTATTATTTAAAAAAAAATTACAATGATGCTGAAGTTTTGTGAGTACCGAAGATTTTTAGGGTTTTCAGAATTATTTTTCTTCCATTTTCTCTTATGGAGGGGAAATTTTAACAAAACGCTGTAAAAGTGTAGATTCGTTTTATGATTTTTGGAATTTATATATTTTATTTTCGAAGTGATATATGTTTATAAGAAATTATATCGAGGCGCAAAGCAAATAATTGTCTTTTACGCCAATCGTGATACCAGTGCTCAAATCGTGCGATTTTGACGAAATGAGGTAATCTCCATAATAGAAGTGAATGTTGAATACAATTATTTTTGTTTTGAATTTTTCAATACTGATTGGGAAACAATACAACACGAATACAATTATTTTTGTTTTGAATTTTTCAATATTGATTGGGAAACTGCAAAATAATTTTTTGAAACGGATTCTAGTATTTTTTCGTCAAACTAAATACAAAATGGACTTCGTTTGATAAGAAAATTGTAAGTCTTAAATGCATTCTAAATTCTAATATTAGACAGTAGTTTTAAAATCTTCGAAGATAATCACTTGAAGCAGAATAATGTAAAAACTTTTCCAATTTTAGATATTTCGAGCATTCAAATGAACGATGCTTGTATAATTCAAATTAATCCTAAAATAATAGTTTATTCAGAAATTAAAAATAAAATTTCACTGGAGGAACATTTCAGTATAGAAAAAAATATTTAGTTTATTTGAACGTTTGAGAAAATAAAGAAATTTTTCACAACATATTAATATATTCTGAATGACAAGTTTTCTGTTTACTGTTATGTTACAATTTTCAATTTGCAAATTTCTGTACCTTTATTCCTAAGTCAATATACCTGACTAAAGTGTGTGTGTTGTGAATGTGCAAGTGTGTTTGCATCTTACATTCCATCCAAATATTGCGAAGGAAACTTCGGTGTATCCATTTTAATTTGTAAATATCACTAGAATGAGCGATTGACGTAACGTTACAATTAATAGTGCATATTATAAATTTCGTTCTATTTGGCGCCATCTGTAAATAATGTATCATCAGAAAAAGACACTGCATAATTTATTGTATTTGAGATGTGTTATTTTATTAATATACCTTTACACAAGTTTAAGTTACAACAGATTTAAGTTTTGAATTACAAACATTATTTTATTATAATCTGATACACAGTCGAAATATTACATGTTTGAAAAGTAAATTTGATGCCTCACACAGAAAATAATTATTTTTAAATAAGTAGTTTTTACATAAAAAATATAATATTTCAAATAAATTTTTTAACATTTATACTTCGGCGAAAAGATTAATTTTTTTGTAATATGAATTTTATACTTTTTGCAGTGGCCTATCTACCGGTAAAAATATTTATTTTGAACTTTATAAGATGTAAAAAATAACAAAATGTAAATTGTACGTTATTTTTTCTATTTCAATCTTAAATATAAATGATCGATCACTTATTTGTTTTCTGTTTTGTCACTAAATCAATTCATGCAATGGAAAATTTCTGTAATAAAAAGCTTCTTTTTAATAAATTGAATAAATATAAAAATCAAAGTTTTCAGAGAAATTTTAAGGATAAATTTAAGTTAAATTTATCGTGTTTTTCATATGTTAGAACTAAACCAGCCATGTAGACATTTTGGCACAGGACCAGGAGTGACAAATGTGACACGTCCAATTTCCTCGAAAGTGGAAGCATTTAAAATTAAAAGACCAACTTCCGTTTCTCGATCTTGTCCCCAAACTAGAGCACTTAGAACAATTCCATCATCTTCATTCTAAAACATATATTTTATTTTGAATCATACTTTAAAAATTAATGTTAAAAATATTTCAAAAATTACCTCTCCATCGGGAGTTGGAACAAAAATTGGTTCACTTGGATAAATATTCTTCTCACACCAAGTTTTCCTAGTTTTATTTACAATATCGACTTTGATAATCTGTAAAAATAGAGAAAGTTAATTAAATCAATCAATATTATCAGTTTAAGTTTATTATTTCTCGTACCGTTCCTGGATTTTCGAGATCCACATCACTCGATATACCATAAAAATATCGATATTCTTTTCCAAGATAGAAATCGTAATTTACTCGAGGAGTTTCCAATCCAAGATCACACAAAAGTTCTGGTTTCACAAAAATATTTCCATTGGGCAATCTGTGAGCACTTGCTTTCCTCTGAAGAATACTTTCGAGATTGCGACTGCTTTTCTTTAGAATTTCATTGTCTTCTGGATTTTTAATTATCGATTGATTGACTGTTTTCACTGTGACTAAATTTTCCTCTGTTGGTGTATTAGCTGCTGGTTCTTTCATTGGTAGCACAAAACGCAAAGGCCTTCCACGAAATAAGTTTGCATAATCTGGATTTTTATGCATATCCTGAAAACAGTCAAAAATCATTCAATTTTCAATTAAATAAATAATTTTTGATTGAATTTTCTACTTGTGCAAATGTAAAAGTCTTAAATATACTCAAGCATACCTTTATCACGTCAATATACATGCAATCGAGCATTTTTGCATCTCGATAAGCACAAACATCCAAAACGACATATTCTTTATCAAAAGTTTCAAATTGATTGATAATGTGCAAATAAAAAAATGCCTCTGATATAAAAGTTTTTACAACTCGGCCATTTTTTCTTGATATCACGTGAATTTGAGTCTGTAAAACATAATAAAAAATTTGTATAATATTATATAATTTCGTTTGCATATCAATAAATTTTCATTAATAATAAGAAATATCTAATTTACTGACATTTTCGCCTTCATGCCATTTCAGACAACTACACATAGGTTCATTTTTTATCCGATTTTTCGCCATAGACACTAATGCCACAGACAATGGTTGCTCGAGAATAATAAAATAATTTTCTGTAATTCCAAAAGTATGCATGTATGAAGGGTTCAAAATCCATCTTGATGCCACAGTTGCCTCAATTTTAGCTTCATCAAACATAGAAGTTTTTCTATCTACTCCGGAATCATCTGAAAAAATGATACAAAATATATTAATTAATAAAAAATTGGATTGAAAAATTATACATTACCTTTGCTAATTTTCTTTGGTGAAAATGAGACAACAGTGTAAGCTGGTCCACGTGATGTAATGCTCATTCCCAAATTGTAAACAGTTCCATCTTGCATTACATGAGGGTGAGAAGTATGATTCACTATTGCTACGTGTTTCGAAATATTTACCTAAAATTTATGATTTTTATCAAAAAACATTCACTTACGCTTTTAAACATTCAACTTTTGTTTTAACGTTAAATTTTAAAGTTGTGGAAATAATTACTTTTCCTAAAGTTTTGAGTGTTTTTGGATCGATACGATGTATAACGGGATTTTCTGTGAATGTGTAAAACTCATCACCAAATGGATAGACCGAAATCATCGAATTGTCAGAAGTGTTGTCTTCAGGATTGAATGCTGCTGAAATCCTAAAAAGTTATATTTTTAAAATTAAAAAAAAAAGTTTTTAGACTCTTATTTCAATATTTTATATTTGTATTCTCTTTCACTCACCTTTGAAAAATACTTTTACAAGGGTCTCGAACTGCTTTGGTTCCAAATTCTGTCATGAGTATTCTCTTTGCTGCTTGATTTTTTTTAAACACCTCAGTTTGTACGAATCTTCTTTGGTATGTGACTTTCCCGTCAGAAATTCCAAATCTAATTCATCAATATAAAAAAAATGTAATATTATATA
>JBAGKK010421587.1:0-17953 GCA_037177015.1 Euceroptres primus
AGATTCGGATTCAGCGCAGCAAAAACCTTCGGGTATAGTAGGTCTGGTCTCTGGTTCTGAGAATTGTTGGCCTGTGTAATGGGACCTTTTAGCAGTGGAACTTTTAGAAACGTGACTTTTAGCAACAGGACTTATAAGTAACGAGACCGTTAAGCAACGGGACTTTTAACAGCGGGACTTTTTAGTAAAAGGACAGTTAAACCAAGCGACGTTTAATTATTGGGACTTTTAATAATTTTACTTTTAAGCAAAGAGACTTTCATTCAATGGGATTTTTGGACAATAGGACTTAGGACTTTTGCACAATTAAATGATGGACTTTTAAGCACTAGGGCTTTTAAGCAATGAGATCTCTCAACAACGGGACCTTTAATTCCTCATGACTTTTAGGCAACAGGGCTTATAAAGATTGTAAATTCTAATTAATCTAACTTTTCAAAAATGCGACCTTTAAGTAACGAGAACTTTAATTTATGGGACTTTTAATTAATTGTTCTTTCATGCAAAGGGACCTTTATTCAATGGGATTGTTGAATAATAGGCTTTGGGACTTTTCGGAAATATAACAATCGGACTTCTAAGAAATAAAATTTTTAAGCTATGAGACCTTTCAGCAATTCCCCATAACTTTTTGGCAACGGGACTTGTAAAGAATGTGACCTCTAATTAACTCGAATTTTAAAAAATGGAACCTTTAAACATCTTGACCTATAACTAATTAAAATTTTCATTAACGACACCTTCAAGCAGCAAAACTTTTAAGCAATGGGACCTACAAGCAACGGATATTTTGCTCAATGCGAGTTTTGAGAATAAGGACTTACAAGCAATTTGATTTTTCAGCATCTGGAATTGCTCTGCCTTTTCTTGCTTACGAGACCCGGAATTTTTTTCTGACTTAAATTAATGGGACTTATGTAATAGAATTCTTGGAGAATGGAACTTAGTGAACTTTGAGGAAACAATCCTGCATTCAATAAAATTTTTAAGCAATGAGACTTTCGACTTACTAGTCTCCGATTTATTGGGACTTTTAATCAAACGTCTAGATTTAGGAATATCAAACGTAAAAGGACTAGAAGTTTTTCTCTCTCGCCTCTTTCCCTTTTCTCAGAACTTCTCTCCTACGAGGTCAACCTATATATTTTCAGATACTCTAATTTCGTACGGAAATCTAGGAAAGCTTAAAGGAAATCGTCTCGGTCGAACATATGTCCCCCTTTCAAGGACACTTAAATATTCCCTTTCCTTGGGATTTTGCTGGCCATATTTATTCGACCTCGATTCTGATTTTCATAGTCCAGAAAGTCTTCATAATATATTTATCACTTCTAAAATCTTACGTTTTCGAAGCTGCCTAGAATTTAGGAAAATAAATAAATTGAACCAACTTTTCTTCTGCGAAACTACAAAGTCCATTCCTGCACCTACCAAAATCGCCCGAGTTATTAACCTTGCTGTAAATCCTTGCCATTCCAAGTGGCGTGGAGTCACGTGCTGTCGACACTCGTTTTAGGTTAACGTCCATTTGCCTTTTTCTACGACTTCCAAGTTCGAATCTCGAGAAAGTTGAATGGTCGGGAAAAACACCTGAGGGTTGGCCCTCATTCGTCGTCCCGGCATGGGGAGTTTTGCAAAGATGGTTTTAAATCCGACTTTATGAAAGAGAAAGAGAGCGCAAAGACGGCCCTACTTCTGTCCCAAGTTCGAATAAGCCAGAAGCATAGCCGGCGGTCGTTCTGTAAAGTCGGAAGGAGAACAATATTTCCCGGAAGCAGTTGAGTTTTCCGAAGAAAAGCGAGGATTTAGTTTCGGGATTTAAAAAAGAGGGGATTTTATATTATAACTTGCTGCAAAGAAATTTCCCGATGACTTTTTTAAGAGCCAGAATAAGTCCCATTCTACCCATAAGTTTGGAAATATAACTACAATAAAGCATACTAAAACATACAATAAAGCAAACTACATTTTAATTGCTTTTTTTATTGTAACCTGTAGATTCGAGGTTTCATTTCAAACAGATTTATGAGTCCCGGTGAAGGCATTTTCATATTTCGCTCATCGCACTAATTGTATCCAAGAGCGGAACGCGTTTCTTACGTGAGAAAAGTGTAGAGCATGAAACTCACTTTACTTTGATTAAATTCTTAGGATAAGATTCTCGCATTTTGCGGGACGGTATTTAGCATTTAATATCGCTGGTATTTGTTTCTGTAGTGGATTCTTGCCTTTTTGTGTTGTTTTTAAAGTTAATTAGATTTAAAGGGACTTGCAGAGTTAAGATCGATTTGTTCGGAGTATAAATTGTAAGAATGTTGTTTTGAAACATTTTTAAACTTATAAACAATGGAGCTTATAAGATTCGTGAGTCAACCTTACAACAATCTTGCAGTAATCTTACAAGAACCTTGCAGAAATCTTACAACCTTGTGGCAACATTACTATAATTTTTTTCAACTTTACAAAAATCATAAGAACAAGCTTAAACAATCTTGTAGCAAGCTCAAACAACTTTGTAACAAACATAACATAACCTTACAGAAACTTGACCACAAATTTGCAGAAACTTTACAACAATCTTACAACAAGACTTAAAAACCTTGCAGCAACTCTACCACAACCTTGCAGCAACTCTACCACAACCTTGCAGAATTCTGGAAACAACCTTACAACAATATTGCAACAACCTTACAACAATCTTTCAGAAACCTTACCATAACCTTGCAGAAATCTTACAACCTTTTAGCAACATTACCATGACCTTTTTTCAACTTTAAAACAATATTGCAACAAGCCCAAACAATCTCGCAACAATCTCAAACAATCTTGTAGCAATTCTACCACAACCTTGCAAAAATCTGACCGCAACCTTACAACAATATTGCAAAAACCTTGCTGAGACCTTACTATAATTTTGCAGAAACCTGGCAAAAACCAAACAGAAACCTTATAAACAACTTACCATAATCTTGCAGCAACCTTACATATATTAAATGAATCTTGCAGCAACCTTAAAGTTACCTTCCAATAATCTTACAACAACCTTGAAGCAACGTAACCACAACTTCACAGAACCCTACCACAACATTGCAGAAACATGGCCAAAACTTTACGAAAATATTTCAACAACCTTACAATAACTTTCCAGAAACCTTAACGTAACTTTGCAGTAACTTTACACTAATCTTGCAGAAACCTTACCACAACCTTACAGTCATGTTACACGGCAAGCTCAATACCATGCTGTAATCTTACAAAGATACCTTACAGGAAGTTTGCAACAATCTTACAATGACTTTGCAACAACATCACAACGACCTTGAAGCAGCATTAACACTACTATGCAATAACTTCACAACAATCTTGCAACAACCTTAGAACAACCTTTCAACAACCTTGCCATAATGTTGCAGAAATCTTACAACAACCTGCAGCAATATTTCTACAACCTTGCCTCAGCTTAACAGCAATCTTGCAACAAGTTTAAACAACCTTGCAACAACTCTACATCAAACTTGCAGAAACCTGACCACAACAATACAACACTATTGCGACAACCTTCAAAACAACCTTGCAGAAATCTTACCATAATGTCAAAAGCTTTCATAAATCTTATAAAGATCTGGCAGTCATCCTCCACTGTAAGTTCAAGACCTTCCTGAAATCTTGCAAAGAAACTTTACAACAAGATTGCAACCTTCTTACAATGACCTTGCAGTAACTATACAATTGCCAATTGCATTCATTACCCTATTAATAGATTTTCTGTTGGGTTTGTAAGATTGAATAAATACAATAAAATCTTACAGTTACATTACAACAACCTCGAAGCAACTTTGAAGCAGCGTTACCCCAACTTTGCAGTAACCTTACATCAATCTTGCAACAACATTTCCACAACTGCACCATAATGTTGCCTAAATTTTGCAACAACTTTGCAGTAATGTTACTACAACCTTGTCTCAACTTTACAACAATCTTGCAACAAGTTTAAACAGCCTTTCAACAACTCTACATCAACCTGGCAGAAACCTGACCATAACAATACAACAATATTGCAATAACCTTACAACAACCTTGCATAAATCTTTCCATAAACTTATGGAACTTTTACCAAAAGCTTACATAAACCTAGCAAAAATCTTGCAGTCCTCTTACACTGCAAGTTCAAAATCCTCCTGCCATATTGCAAAGACACTTTACAACAAGATTGCAACAATCTTACAATGACCTTGCAGCAACTTTGCAATTGTAAATTACATTCATTATCCTATTCGCGGATTTTCTGTTGGGTTTGTAAGATTGAATAAATACAATACAACCTTATAGTTACATTACAACAACCTTGAAGCAACTTTGAAGCAGAGTTACCACAACTTTGCAGTAACCTTACAACAATCTTGCAACAACCTTAAAACAACCCTTCAAGAACTGTACCATAATGTTACATAAATCTTGCAACATCCTTGCAACAACATTACTACAACCTTGCATCCACTTTAGAATAATCTTGCAACAAGTTTAAACAACCTTGCAACAATTCTACATCAACGGTTTTGTAACCTGACCACAACAATACAACAATATTGCAACATCCATACAGAAAACTTACATAACCTTGCAGAAACTTTACTAAAAACTTGCATAAACCTTGCAACAGCCTTGCAGCAAACTTACATAACCTTGCAGAAACTTTACCAAAAACTTGCATAAACCTTGTAAAAGTTTTTCAGTCCTCTTCCACCGCACGTTCAAGACCTTCCTACAGTCTTGCAAAGATACTTTACAACAAGGTTGCAACAAATTGCAACAACCTCACAACAACCCTTCAAGAACTGTACCATAATGTTGCATAAATCTTGCAACATCCTTGCAGCAATATTACTACAACCTTGTCTTAACTTTACAACAATCTTGAAACAAGCCTAAAAAACCTTGCAGCAACTCTATCACTACCTTGAAAAAATCTGTCCATAACCTTACAGCAACTTCGCAGATACCTAACTATAACCTGGCTGAAATTTTATCACAACCTTTCAGAAACCGAACAGCCACCTTACAAAAAACTTACCATAACCTTGCAGCAACTTTGAATGTATTGAATTAAGTTTGCAGCAACTTTACATAGATTAAATAAACCTTGCTGCAAACTTAAAGACTCCTTTTAACAATCTTACATCACCCTGAGACAACGTTACCACAAATTCGCAGAACCTTGCAATAATCTTGCCACAACTCAACAACTATCCTGCAGCAACCTTACCATATCTTCGCAGAAATCTTACAACAACCTTGCAGCAACATTAACCTGACCTCGTCTCAACTTTACAACAATTTTGCAACAAGTAACCTTGCAGAAACCCTACCAGAAATTTTTCAGAGACCTGACAACTACCTTAAAGCAATATTGCAACAACCTTACAACAAACTTGCAAAAACCTTACCGTCACCTTGCAGCAAAATTATAACAATTTTGCTAAAGCTTGACTACAACTTTGCAGTCATTTTACATGTTCAGTTTAAGACATTGCTGCCACCCTGCAAAGATACCTTACAAAAAGATTACAACAATCTTACAACGACCTTACGGACACTTTGCAACAACCTTACAACAACCTTGAAGGAGCATTAACACAGCTTTACAGTAATCTTTCAACATCTTGCAACAACCTTACACCAACCTGGAAACAACTTTGCTCCAACCTTGCAACAACCTCACACCAACCTTGCAACAACCTTACACCAACCTTGCAACAATCCTGCAGTTACCTTAAAATATCCCTGTAGCATCCTTACAGAAATCTTGCCACAATCTTGCAGTCAGCTAACACGGAAAGTTCCAGACCTTTTTTGCAAAATTGGAAAGATTGCAGATACCTTGCAGGAACATTTCTGCAATGTTTACAAGGATTTAGAAAGGTTTCGAACCTTGCAAAGTTTCTGCAAGGCTGCTCCAAGGTTGCTGCAACTTTCAGTGCGATCAGAGAAAGGACTTTCACAAAATTAAAGACTTAGACTTCCAAATTATTGAACCGAGCATTAACAAATCAATTCCCTGGAATTAACGGAAATGTAGCGAAGTAACCCTTGCGAGTAAAGCGACAGACAATTGATAAGCTATTTCCTTGACCGGAACGGCAGAGGTAGTCACTCTGACGCGGTTGGCGAAGCGAGGTTGGCACGAGGAGTCCATTTTCTCGTACGTCGCTAGGATCTGAATTATAGCATCATCGGTTGGAAATAATGAGGTAACCTCACAGAGAACCGACCCGAGGAGACACGTCGGCAAAAGTCTTGGGCGGTAACTTACATTATTTTGCGATATAGATCTTCCTGGAAATTCCGATTTCCATTAACCTCCATCCTTAGACTTTTCGATTCTCTAAAATAGTTCCACCTTCATCAAAAGACAATCTACCAGAACATGTACCCTATTATTATCAAAAACGACTTTCCAGATATTTTTGCAATCTACATCCGTAGGGAGATGGAATTTCAATGCGGTAAATCCGCGATTGAATCGAACAGGCTCAGGTCCATTCTCATTTGAAAAGCCGAGTAAAATTAACGAATCTGGTCCATTAGAAATTATTGCTTATTACTGGGCTGCAATTGAAATTGAGACTTAACTGAATGTTTCGTTTTCATTTATCCTCGCTTCCACTGGGTTGATAATACCGGACCATTAAGAGTAAATTTTCGGAAATTTTCGAGATTCCGGGAAGGGGTAAGAGTGGAAGGAGTACTTCCAATAGGTGGAAAGCTAGTGCCGCGAACGCGACATAAATACGGTTATATGGTGCGACGGGATCGTTAACTGTACAACCCCTATTGTTCTGCGGTGGGTACCAAGAACGTGATCGGCGTGCCGAATTTGTTATCCACACAACGGACTCGTATTAATTATCACCAAAGTTGCACAGTCACCTCGTTTATTTATGTAACGAACGTTTAAAAATGAAATGGCTTAAAAAAAAGTTAAACAGGTTTCCCCGGTAAACCTGTTTTTTCCAAATCCATGATCCTACGAAAAATAGTGGGTGCTTTTTTAATCACTGGGCCAGTGTAGAGTAGGGTGCTCTAGAAAGACATTGGAAAACTTTTTTTCGAATTTTCATGCTCTGACCCCCCAATTTTTTTCGAAAACAGAAAAAAATAAATGCGTTTCTTTTACAAAAAGTGATATTTAGAGATTCCGCAAGCCCCATAAAGTTTAACATGTATTTTCCATAAGAAAAAAAGCCGTTTTTTAAAAATTTTATTCAGAATCGTCAATATTAGGTGAATCGAGTTGAAACTAGAAATTTTTCTTGACAATTAGCCACAGAATGCGAATCAAAATTAATTGTTAAATATCACCCCCATAAGTCTGTTTTATAGGGCCCCAAAAATAACCCGTAGGTGAAAAATTGGGTTTTGCGAAGTTTTGGCGCTAATTATGATTTTTTTGCCGTTTTTTTAAGTACTCATTGTTTCTCATACATTATATATTACTTTCTACTAATAATTAGATGTTTAAATAAATTGTTTAAACAATTTATTATTGTTTATAGCAATATTCTCTTAGAATCGAGATAGAAAATCGCGTTTTATCCTAATTTTGAAATTTCTTTTCAATTTTTCAGTTAGAGCAAGGCAGTAAATAATAAAGTTTCACAAAAATAATTGTTTAAACCATTTATTATTATTTATAACTATATTTTCTTAGAATAATGCTAAAACGTTGCGGTTTTTTTTGAAATTTTCAAAGTTTTGTTCACTTTTCACTTAGAGTGCGGTAATAATTAATGAAAGTTAACAAAAATAATTGTTTAAACAATTTATTAATAGTTATAGCAATATTCTCTTAGAATAACGCTAAAAAGTTGCGGTTTTTTATAAAATTTTCCACTTTTTGTCCACTTTTCAATTAGAGAGAGAGGTAATAATTAAGGGGTTAGTCTCATAACTTTGGACATTTTTTCGATAACTTTTATGTCACATAAGAAAACATCTTTGAAAATCTATATTTTTATACATATAAGAGAAAATCTTAAACTATATATCAAATTTTTTTTATTGATTTTCCACGATTTGTCTTGAAGATACGGGCCCCTAAAGTAGAAATCTTTTGTGAACGGTAGACACATTATCTCAGGTTTGGATCGTCTGAAATAAAAAAACGAAACAGATTATAAAAGGTTAGATTTGTCGCTACAGTATGAACTAGAGTCAAACACCCCCCCAAAAAAAGCAAATTGCGTACTTTTAAATTTTTTCACCATTTTTTTATAAATTTAATTGTTTAAATAAATGACTTAATATTTAGCAATAATAATAATTATATCTCACACGATAGCGACAAACCTAAATTTTAATAATCTGTTTGATTTTTTAATTTCAGACTATCCAAACCCGAGATAATGTGTCTATCGTACACAAAAGATACGGGCCTTTCAAGGGCCCGAATCTTCAAAACAAATTGTCAAAAATCAATAAAAAAATTTTTTTATATAGTTTAAGATTTTCCCTTATATGTATAAAAATATAGATTATCAAAAAATTTTGTTCACTTTGCACTTAGAGTAAAATAATATTTATTGAAATCTAGCAAACATAATTGTTTAAACAAATTATTATTGTTTATAACTATCTTCTCCTATATTAATGCTAGATAGTTGCGGCTTTTTCTGAAATCTTTAACTTTTGGTGCTCTTTTCACTTATTGAGGTAATAATAATTAATGCAAACATAATATAACAAAACATTTTTCTTTAAAAAATTTATTATTATTTATAACAATATTCTCTTAGAAAAATGCTAGAATGTTGCGGTGTTTTCTAAAATTATCCACCTTTTGTCCACTTTTCAATTAGAGTGAGGTAATAATTGTTTCAAGTTAACAAACATAATTGTTTAAACAACTTATATTTTTTTTTAATAATACTCTCTTTCAATAATGCTAGAGTGTTGCGGTTTTGTCTGAAATATTCAACTTTTTGACTATTTTTCGCTGCGAGTGAGTTGATAATTAATTAAATTTAACAAACATAATTGTTTGAACAAATTATTATTAATTATAACTATCTTTTCCAATAGTAATGCTAGAAAGTTGCCGTTTTCTCTTATATATTCAACTTTGTGTCTACTTTCCAATTAGTGAGGTAATAATTAATGTAAGTTAACAAACGTAATTATTTATACCATTTATTATTGTACACAACTATTTTCTCTTAGAGTAATGCTAGAATGTGCCAGAAAGTTGCACATGTTTCTGTGACACCTGTGAAATGAACATATGGAACCTCCAGGAAATTATGGGACTTATAAACACCTACAGCTATTAGAAGTGGGGCCTATAAACACCAAGACTTCTCATAGATGGGAGTTCTAAACACCAAAACTTCTTAGAGATGGGACTTATTTCGGAAGTTATAAAGAGACAAGACTTTTTAGAACAGGAACTTATAAACCTCAATACTTTTTAGAAATGGGTATTATTCCAAAAGTTATAAGCCTGGGACATGACTTATATTCAAAAACTTATAACAAAAGGGAGTAATAAAGAACGCGACTTATAGAAAATGAAACTCATATACAGCAGATCCAAAGTATTTCTAAGAAAACTACTTATTACCATGTCTTATAAAAAGCTGTACTTACAAAAATCTGTCACACGTGTGGCTTATAATCGCGGAACTTGTAAATAATAATGGGACTTATAAACACCAAACTTTGTTAGAAGTGAAACCTATAAAAAACAAGAGTTGTTGGAAGTGGGACCTATAAACACCAAGAGTTGTCAGGAGTGGGACCTATAAACACCAAGAGTAGTTAGAAGTGGGACCTATAAAAACCAAGAATTGTTAGAAGTGGGACCTATAAACACCAAGAGTTGTTGGAAGTGGGACCTATAAACACCAAGAGTTTTTGGAAGTGGGACCTATAAACACCAAGAGTTGTTAGAAGTGGGACCTATAAACACCAAGAGTTGTTCGAAGTGGGACCTATAAACACCAAGAGTTGTTTGAAGTTGGACCTATAAACACCAAGAGTTGTTGGAAGTGGGACCTATAAACACCAAGAGTTGTTGGAAGTGGGACCTATAAACACCAAGAGTTGTTAGAAGTCGGACTTATAAAGACATCCAGATTGTTACCAAGTCTTTTTAGAAAAAGGACTTATTCCGGAAGTTATAAACCTGGGACGTGACTTGCTAGAGATGGAACTTACAAGCACTAAGACTTTCTGGAAATGGGACTTATAAACACCAAAACTTTTTCGAAATGGTAATTATTCCAAGAGTTATAGGCCTGGGACGTGACTTGCTAGAAATGGAACTTATAACCACCAATACTTTCTTGAATTGGGACTTATAAACACCAAGAGTTGTTAGAAGTGGGACCTATAAACACCGAGAGTAGTTGGAAGTGGGACCTATAAACACCAAGAGCTGTTGGCAGCGGGACCTATAAACATCAAGAGTTGTTGGAAGTGGGACCTATGAACACCAAGAGTTGTTGGAAGTAGGACCTATAAACACCAAGAGTCGTTGGAAGTAGGACTTATAAACACAAAGAGTTGTTGAAAGTAGGACCTATAAACACCAAGAGTTGTTAGAAGTGGGACTTGTAAACACCAATACGTGTTAGAAGTGGGACTTATAAAGACATCCAGATTGTTACCAAGTCTTTTTAGAAATGGAACTTATTCCGGAAGTTATAAACCTGGGTCGTGATTAGTTAGACGTGGGACTTATAATCCCCAAGACTTTTTTGAAGTGGGACTTATAAACACCAAACTTTGTTAGAAGTGGAACCTATATACACCAAGAGTTGTTAGAAGTGGGACCTATAAACACCAATAGTTGTTGGGAGTGCGACCTATGAACACCAAGAGTTGTTAGAAGTGGGATCTATAAACACCAAGAGTTGTTGAAAGTGGGACCTATAAACACCAAGAGTTGTTGAAAGTGGGACCTATAACCACCAAGAGTTGTTAGAAGTGAGACCTATAAACACCAAGAGTTGTTAGAAGTGAAACTTGTAAACACCAATACGTGTTAGAAGTGGGACTTATAAAGACATCCAGATTGTTACGAAGTCTTTTTAGAAATGTATACTTATTCCGGAAGTTATAAACCTGGAACGTGACTTGCTAGGGATGGAACTTATAACCACTAAGACTTTCTGGAAGTGGGACTTATAAACAGCGAAACTTTTTAGAAATGGGACTTATTCCGGAAGTTATAAACCTGAGACGTGACTTGCAAGAGATGGAACTTATAAGCACCAAGACTTTCCTAAAGTGGGACTTATAAACACCAAGAGTTGTTGGAAGTAGGACCTATAAACACCAAGAGTTGTTAGAAGTGGGACTTGTAAACACCAATACGTGTTAGAAGTGGGACTTATAAAGACATCCAGATTGTTACCAAGTCTTTTTAGAAATGGAACTTATTCCGGAAGTTATAAACCTGGGTCGTGATTAGTTAGACGTGGGACTTATAATCCCCAAGACTTTTTTGAAGTGGGACTTATAAACACCAAACTTTGTTAGAAGTGGAACCTATATACACCAAGAGTTGTTAGAAGTGGGACCTATAAACACCAATAGTTGTTAGGAATGCGACCTATAAACACCAAGAGTTGTTAGAAGTGGGACGTATAAACACCAAGAGTTGTTGGAAGTGGGACCTATAAACACCAAGAGTTGTTGGAAGTGGGACCTATAAACACCAAGAGTTGTTGGAAGTGAGACCTATAAACACCAAGAGTTCTTAGAAGTGGAACTTGTAAACACCAATACGTGTTAGAAGTGGGACTTATAAAGACATCCAGATTGTTGCGAAGTCTTTTTAGAAATGGATACTTATTCCAGAAATTATAAACCTGGAATGTGACTTGCTAGGGATGAAACTTATAATCACTAAGACTTTCTGGAAGTGGGATTTATAAACAGCGAAACTTTTTAGAAATGGGACTTATTCCGGAAGTTATAAACCTGGGACGTGACTTGCAAGAGATGGAACTTATAAGCACCAAGACTTTCCTAAAGTGGGACTTATCAACACCAAGAGTTGTTAGAAGAGGGACCTATAAACACCAAGAGTTTTTAGGAGTGGGACCTATAAACACCAAGAGTTGTTAGGAGTGGGACCTATAAACACCAAGAGTTGTTGGAAGTAGGACCTATAAACACCAAGAGTTGTTAGAAGTGGGAACTATAAACACCAAGGGTTGTTCGAAGTGGGACTTATAAAGGCATCCAGATTGTTACTAAGTCTTTTAAGAAATGGAACTTATTCCGGAAGTTATAAACCTGGGACGTGACTTGCTAGAGATGGAACTTATAACCACCAAGACTTTCTTAAAGTGGGAATTATAAACACCAAGATTTCTTAGGAGTAGGACCTATAAACACCAAGAATTGTTTGAAGTGGGACCTATAAACACCAAGAGTTGTTGGAAGTGGGACCTATAAACACCAAGAGTTGTTGGAAGTGGGACCTATAAACACCAAGAGTTGTTGGAAGTGGGACCTATAAACACCCAGAGTTGTTGGAAGTGGTATCTATAAACACCAAGAGTTGTTAAGAATTGAGACCTATAAACACCAAGAGTTGTTAGGAGTGGGACCTATGAACACCAAGAGTTGTTAGAAGTGGAATCTATAAACACTAAGAGTTGTTGGAAGTGGTACCTATAAACACCAGGAGTTGTTAGAAGCAGGACTTATAAATACATCCAGATTGTTACCAAGTCTTTTTAGAAATGGGACTGATTCCAGAAGTTATAAACCTGGGACGTGTCTTGCTAGAAATGGAACTTATAACCACTAAGACTTTCTGCAAGTGGGATTTAGAAACACCGAAACTTTTTAGAAATGAGACTTATTCCGGAAGTTATAAACCTGGTATATGACTTTTTAGAGGTGGGACTTATAATCACCAAGACTTGATAAACGTGGGATTTATAAACACCGTGACTTTTTAGAAATAAGATTTATTTAGGAAATTATAAACTTCAGGCTGGACTTATAGTGAAGAACTTATTATCAAAAGAGACATATAAATACCAAGATTTTTTGTAATTACTAAAACTTAGATATACTGGGACCGTAAATAACTATTATGTCTTATTTTGGGACTTATTTTCATTGATAAATTCTGTTTCAGATTTCGGGCCATTTGCACAATACGGGCCAATTTCTAGTATTCAGGGCGGATAGAGACGTCAAGATTAGAGTCAATATTACAGGTGGTCCACTGGCCTATCATTATCAGTTCGAGGAGATTTACATCCACTACGGATTAGACAACACGCATGGTTCAGAGCATCGCGTTAACAACTACGCTTTTCCTGCTGAGGTAAGTGTCCAATTTCTTTTATTTAACTTTTTAAAAACTAAAGAAGTTCTTTTTGATATATCAAATTTTCATATTTCAAAATACCGGATCCAATATGGCGGATAAAATTTTGAAACAAGTTCGATTTTAATACTTAAACGGCCAAGCCTCTTATCCGTTGACTAAAAATTATGAAAAAAATTCAGGAATAATGTATGGTCATTTTCGGATCGATTTTTTCAATAGAAATAAAATATTAAATATAATAATAAATATTAAATAAAATATTAATAAAATAAAATGTGAAATATAAATATTTTTTATTTTTCTCGGCTTCTATTAAGTGCACGATAACTTATAACCACCTTACGAGATGCGGAATAGTTCACTTCGATCTAGTCCACATATCTATTTTGCAGAATTCTAAGTTTAACACATAAAAATTCAAGAAAATTGAAAAAAGTGAACGTTGCAGCTGCAACCTTGGCCGTTAAAGGGTTAATAAAAATGGGTATCTAAGTTTTTTTTTTTTGGATTGCTAAATACTTTGATGTCAAATTTCCTATTGCAATAGTATATTAAGAAACATGTGCGTAAAATGCGGTTTTACACACGCGATCACAAATGGGTAAATCGTGCGCACGAGTTGCATACGATATTTTTTGACACAGTGTGCATTAAATGCGTTTTTCCGCACTAATATGGGTGTGTAAAAACGCATTTTGCGCACACTGTGTCAAACAAATTTTCATAATTGCGTTTAGTATTTATTATTTTAATATAGTTCTTCTTAAATCGTTATAAAATAGAATAGAATATGAATAGAATATATTCATTATGAATAGAATTATGTTCTTTACATTAATTAATTACAGAACATTAATAATGAGTAAATAAATAATACAAATTCATGGTTGCTTTTTAAAATTTAATTACCATTTTTGCTAACCTTTATACAGTGATGATTAATCTGCACTACCAATTAATTTAGTAGGAAAATTTATTACAAATTCAGTACTGTGACTGAAGTGAATTAGAGCATTTCACTGTTAGTCAAACTGAAAATTAGTAAAAATGATTATTAAAGAATTTAGTGAAAAAATCTACACAGTTTCATTAGTCAAAAGTGATTATTGACCGAACCCATTTCAAATCATGTAAGCCGGCATGTGATATATTCAAGATTGGCTTGCCAATGAAATATGTTTCTGTACATGGAAAATAAGGATATAAGTATTTTTTTAAATTAACATAGCGAAATTTTTACATTTTTTACGAATATTTTAAAATTTTAAGGATAAAATGGGTTTTCTGGAAATTATTCTTTAAAAACGTTGCCATTTTTGCAATTTTTAAGATATTAAGGTTTTTATTCTTTCAGTTTATACAGCTTCTTGCACTATTTCAAATTCCAGAAAAGAATTTAAAAATAGTAAAAAACGGTGAAGTTATTTCGATTTTTTGCAAAAAATATTTAAAAATTTTTCTCATAAATCCCACTTTTTTCTCCTGTTTTTAGGAACTATAGGTACTAATATAGTCTACTTAGCATAAATTTCTCATTTGGTATTTTTTTCTTCCGGGAAAAAAAATTAATTTCGATTTTTTTCAGAGCCTTGTCATTCTCGGTTTTTCTCATCAGTTTTGAAAGAGTGAAAAGAATTTGACAATCCGGAAAAAGAAATCTCAAAAATAGCAAAAATGACAAGGTTTTGAAAAAATCTAAATTAATTTTTTTCTCACGAAAAACAAGCAAATACCAAATGAAAAATTTATGGTAAGTAGAATATATCAGTACCTATTATTTCTAAAAATTTCAGAGAAAAAAAAGGTGGGGTGTTTCAGAAAAACTTTTTTTAATTTTGTTCAAAAAATCGAAATAACTTTACCACTTTTTTATTTTTTTGTAGATTTTGAAAGAGGGGAAAAAACTGTTTAAACTGAAATAAGAAAAACCTTAATATCTCAAAAATGGAAAAAATGGCAAGGATTTTAAAGTAAAATTTCCAAAAAACTTATTTACTCCTTAAAATTTTTATATATTCGCAAAAAATGGGAAAATGTCGCTATGTTAATTTAAAAAAAAAAAGATGGGGTTTTTGAGAGAAACTTTTTTAAATTTTTTTCAAGAAATCGAAATAACTTTATCATTTTTGATTATTTTTGAGTTTTTCTTATAGATTTTGAAAGAGTTAAAAAAACTGTATAAACTTAAATAAAAAAAACCTTAATATCTCAAAAGTGGCAAAAATGGCAAGGTTTTTAAAGTAAAATTTCCAAAAAAACTCATTTACTCCTTAAAATTTTCTAAATATTTGTGAAACATGTGAAAATTTCGCTAGGTTAATTTTAAAAAAAAGATAGGTTTTTTGAGAGAAACTTCTTTTTAATTTTTTTCAAAATATCTAAATAACTTTACTACTTTTTATTATTTTTGAGTTTTTCTTATAGATTTTGAACGAATGCAAAAAACTGTACCATATAAACTGAGGTAAGAAAAGCCTTAATATCTTAAAAATGGTAAAAATGGCAAGGTTTTTAAAGTACAATTTTTTAAAAACTCATTTACTTCTTAAAATTTTCAAATATTCGTAAAAAATATGAAAATGTCGCTATGTGAATTTTTTAAAAAAAGATGGGGTATTTTCGAAAAATATTTTCTAATTTTTTTCAAATAATCGAAATAACTTTACCACTCTTTATTCATTTTAAACTTTTTAAATAGATTTTGAAAGAGTGCAATAAATTTAATAAACTGAAATAAGAAAAACCTTCATATCTCAAAAATGGTAAAAATGGCAAGGTTTTTAAAGTAAAATTTCCAAAAAACTTATTTACTCCTTAAAATCTTTAAATATTCCTAAAAAATGTGAAAATGTGGGTATGGTAATTTAAGATAATGATAGGGTTTTTGAAAAAAAACTTTTTAAATTTTTTTCAAAAAATCTAAATAACTTTACCACTTTTTATTATTTTTTAATTTTTTTATAGATTTTGAAAGAGTGCAAAAAATTGTATAAACTGAAATAAAAAGAACCTTAATATCTCAAAAATGGTAAAAATGGCAAGATTTTTAAAGTAAAATTTCCGAAAAACTTATTTACTCTTTAAAATCTTTAAATATTCGTAAAAAAATGTGAAAATGTGGCTATGGTAATTTAAGATAAGGATAGGGTTTTTGAAAAAAAACTTTTTAATTTTTTTCAAAAAATCGAAATAACTTTACCACTTTTTATTATTTTTTAATTTTTTTTTTAGATTTTGAAAGAGTGCAAAAAATTGTATAAACTGAAATAAGAAAAACCTTAATATCTCAAAAATGGTAAAAATGTCAAGGTTTTTAAAGTAAAATTTTTAGAAAAATTCATTTACTCATTAAAATTTCTAAATATTTGTGAAAAATGTGAAAAATTTTGCTAGGTTAATTTAAAAAAAAAAGATAGGGTTTTTGAGAGAAACTTCTTTTTAATGTTTTTCAAAAAATCTAAATAACTTTACTACTTCTTATTATTTTTAAGTTTTTCCTATAGATTTTGAAAGAGTGAAAGAAACTGTATAAACTGAGTTAAAAAAAACCTTAATATCTCAAAGATGGTAAAAATGGCAAGATTTCTAAAGTAAAATTTCCAAAAAACTTATTTATTTTATTTATTTATTTATTTATATATTTATATATTTATATATATATATATTTATTTATATATTTATTTATTTATTTACTCCTTAAAATTTTTATGTATTCGTAAAAAATGTGAAAATGTGGGTATGTTAACTTAAAAAAAAGAT
This sequence comes from Euceroptres primus, assembly GCA_037177015.1. NCBI lineage: Eukaryota > Metazoa > Arthropoda > Insecta > Hymenoptera > Figitidae > Euceroptres > Euceroptres primus. Next base: position 17,114 of record JBAGKK010421587.1, read on the forward strand.
GGGGTTTTTAAAAGAAACTTTTTTAATATTTGTTTTTAATTGAAATAACCTTATCATTTTTTATTATTTTTTTATTTTTTAAATAGATTTTGAAAGAGTGCAAAAAATGTATAAAGTGAAATAGAAAAAACCTTAATATCTCAAAAATGGTAAAAATGGCGAGGTTTTTAAAGTAAAATTTCCAAAAAACATTTACTCCTTAAAATTTCTAAAGATTCGTAAAAAATATGAAAATGTCTCTATGTAAATTGAAAAAAAAATTTTTAAATATAAAAAATATAATTAAAAAAAATATTTTTCACGCACCTAAACATATTTCATTGGGAAGCCAATCCGGAACTGAACATGTTACCTGCCGGCCTGTATGATTTGAAATGGATTCGGTCTATTACAAATTTAACCAGTATGCATAAAAACATACTATTACGACAAATGTATGCATTTTATTATTATTAGATCTAAAAATTACGCCCTTTTAAAGCGAAGTGAGTAATTATTTCGAAAAGCAACCATGAATTTGTACTATTTATTTACCGATTAATTATGTTTCAATATAATTATTCAACAATTGTCCCTCACTTATTTTATATATACAGGAATTAAACATCAAGTGGACTATAAATATTGTCTTTTTCATAAAACATAACGCAATGGCATGTAAATTTAAGAAATTAGATGTTTTTTAAAAAAGAAAACTATATTAAATTCTTGATTGTTTTACTTTATAGAGTTACAATTTGTAAGTCTATAGTGTAAGTACAAAAATAGTAAGTACAATAATAAGTACAAAAATAGAATTATAGACATACAATTATGTACACACACACACACACACACACA
>JBAGKK010421692.1:3709-17949 GCA_037177015.1 Euceroptres primus
CTTGTAAAAATTCTCTAATTTCTCTTTGAATTCAAAGAATTATCCAGAAAATATTTAATTAAAAAAATTAAATAATTTATTAAAACTCGAAAAAAATGAATTAGAATTTAAATTTAAAGGATCAAATTTTAAATCTACAAAGCAGAAAGTTTACTAAATTGAAAGACCAAGATTTAGTTTATAAACAAGTTTTGTAAAAATTCTCTAACTTCTCTTAAATTTCAAAGAATTACCCAGAAAACATTTAATAAAAAAATTAAATAATTTATTAAAATTCGAAAAAAAAATGAATTGAAATTTAAATTTAAAGGATCAAATTTTAAATCTAACACAGCAGAAAGTTTACTAAATTGAAAGACCAAGAATTAGTTTATAAACAAGTTTTGTAAAAATTCCATAATTTCTATTTAATTTCAAAGAATTATCCAAAAAAAATTTAATAAAAAAATTAAATAATTTATTTGAAATAGTTCTAAAGATTTAAAGTGCAATCAAAGCAAATTGGCAATTCTAGTAAGCATATTTTAAAATCACAGGAAAATCTAATTCATTCTTTTTTTCTATTATTTCTACTATTTCATTCTATTTTTTTTCTTTATTTTCTACAGTAAAAAATTATAAACTATACTCTGAAGTAAAATTCTAAACCGTCTAAGAATTCTAATAAAAAAATAAATAGGCTACAAACAAGGCTTCAGAATAAATTTTCTAGCTTCAGAATTCGACTTCAGAATAAATTGATAGCTTAGGCAATTAGAGAGAATAAAGCAATGCAATGTTACAAGTTTACGTACATATTTGTTTACCTTCCGCATACTTTCTTCTAAATTATCAGACCCTAAAGAGAGACTATCGGCGCCTAATTGGGATGCAACTTTTCGAGCCAAACTCTTAGTCACAGTAGACAAAGAAATAGGTCCATCACTGGGAGGATCTCGAGGTATTTGCATTCGTAGGGAAGAATTTTCCTCTTCGAGTCTCAGAATTGCATTTTTCAATTTGCGAACCTCATTATCTAGTTGCTTGCAAGAGGAAGAGGATTCTTCGACAGTTTCATTAATTACTTGTTGCAATGAAGCGATTTCATCCTGAGCTTTTCGCTTTTCAAAAAGGATGTCGTTCTGTGTCTTTAAATCTACGACGATCAATTGACTTTTCGCGTCGTCCAAATCATTTTTCAATTTAGTATTCTCTTTTTGTAATAGTTGATTCTCTTCCTGCTTTTGTTTCAACTCCTCTGCAAATTTAAAAGTTTAAAATTTGAGTGTCTCAAAAATAATACTTTGCCTTTTTGTGCATCTGGAAATTACTATTTGTTCCTAAATTTAACTTATATAAAACAAGACAACTTTCATAGGCTGCTTTATTTTTTTTATTTCAGATCAAAAGAAAACAAAACTAAATTCGAGAAAAACCTGAAAAACTTCAACCACAGAAAACAATAATCCTAATTCACTGATGAAAACACGAGCCAAGAATGTTGACATCCTTTTTTAACATTCCTATGTCTACAAAGTCAATAAAATATATACATGTACGAAATAAAATGGAAACTATCCAGAATCTTAAAATCCTTTAACAAGATTTGCAGTGATTTGACTATACTTGATCTCTCAGAAAAATAAAACCGATGCAAGCAGGATAATTAAATTCATTAGTTTCAATCTTGAATTCCTGGAAAAAAGAAAACAAACCGGGACAAACCTTCCTTCTGAAGAAATAATTCTTTCATTTTCGCCCTTTGAACGTTGAACTGCTCCTGCATGTGTTGGTTTTCTCCCTCCAACTTTTGCAACTTGGTTTGCAGGTCATCTAGAACAAATATAAAAAAATTCTTGTTTTCGATTTTCAGTTTCATAATTGATGACCGAGAATAGACGTCAATTAGCAATATTTACACGCAGGATTGAACAGGAGATTGAATACAGTCTCTGGGCGAAGAATGAACACGAAAATAGATGAGAATAATTGGAATTACATTATGTTCGTACCTTCCTTGTTTTCTTCCTGGATTCCTTGACTATCCTCGGCACTGTTCTCCATTATTGAGCACTTTTATATGTTATCGTAGAATCGTAATTCAGGTTGGATTTTCTTAATTTCCTAAATGTCTCTTGAAAAAACAATGGCCGGGTTGGAGGGATCGAGGGGGAAAACGACAATTTTCGATGACAGCGCCGCCTGTATTCTTAATCGTTTTTTGTACAATTATTTTTTATTTTAATTATGTTTCTTTTTGTACCATTTCACAAGTACGGAATCAAAGATGCAAATCGTCTTTATTATTTTTAATCGTGTTTCTTACTTTATTATTCACAATAAGATTATTAAAAATAGAAAAGCGAACGACAAAAAACAAACAAAAGCTAGAAATGTATGTTTCCTAAGGTACAAAACAACATAACCTTAATGTTTTCCAAAATTTTTGAGGTAAAAAATTCAAATTTCTTAATTTTCCGTTACAAAATTACAGAAATGTGAATAAATATTCAATAGAAAATGTTTAATTTCGTTTTAGAGAGTTTCTATTAAATTTCGCGCACTTTTTAAGAAGCGCTATCTATTCTGACGTTGACAGCTGACCTAACCTGACCTGAATAAAAGATTAGAACAGAAACTTCCGAAATTTCGTTTCATTTCATTTTTGAAAAAAGTGTCAATGTTGGAAGATTTTGTAATTTTACTCTTATTTTTACAAAGTTTAAACGTCTTTTATACAGGAAAGTAATGAAGTAACTTTTTAATACAAAGTTATAATAGAAACACGCATTTAGAATTGTAAAATCGGTTCGAAAGGTCAGAAACCCGTTGTTTGATTACTGAAACTGACGTAAGGTTATGTTTGCTTCTTAACAATATATATGTCAAGTGTCATAATACAAAATTTCTAGGATTCGTAAATGCGCACCTAATTTCATTATTGTCAATTGCGATTGACCATTCTATGTATATTTTGGGGTAAACAATTTACGAGAATCAAAAAACGAGATTGTTGTCAAACCACCTTGTGTTCAGCATGGATGATGTGTTTTATAAAATCATCACAGGGAATCCTGAGGAAGTCCGCAGAAGCTTGGAGCGATTTTCTATTAATGTAAGTTGTTTAATAATTATAGTTTTATTTTGTAGCTTGAGAATATTAGATTATTGTATTTTAAAATAATTTGAAACGATTAAAAAAGTTTCGAATAATTGGAGGCGATAAATTTGCAAATTGACGAATTTAAAACGAATATTTGTTTTAACGATTTTCATTTTTGGCCTTGTCAAATTCCTCTGCATTGACATTCTCCAAAAATTCTTTTTGTTCTAATTAAATTTTTTTATTATTATTTTATTAAACATTTTATGATTTTGTAACTTTCATCTGAAACATCAAGAAGAAAAATTTATTTAGTTTAAAATATTTCAGTAGTTTCAAATTATTAAATTTCTTTTGTAAATTAAAGCTGCAATTTTTTACCGATTATATATATTTTAAGTGCATGAGCTAATTTCCTTTTCTCTTATCAAAATTAAACTCTACCAGGAAAATTAGTATAAAGGATTTACAATTTCATCATTTTAGTGTCTGCTTTATTTGCGTTTTACATTCTCAACACGTGAGAAGGTATTTTTTTTATTAGGTAGTAACATAATCGCTATTTTTAAATCTTCCAGTAATTAATTTGCATTTATAATTTTTATATAACGATATTTAATTATTCTAAATTTAGCAGAGGTTATAGAAAACAGTTTTCAAATTAAAAATTCTACTTCCAAGAAAATAACTTGGTTGTGGATGTGAGATTTATTGCATAGTAACAAAATTTTTATTTTCAATGCTAATCTACAAAACTATTTATCTATTGTGATAACAAAATCTTCAGATATTGTCCAAGGTTTATTTAGTCATCTGACCTTAAAAACTCTATAATGTTTATTTCCTTTGATAATTAAATTTCTAGCTATAAAAAAACTCTTCAAACAGTTTATAAACAAAAATTTTATTTTCTGGTACATTATAATCGATGTTATATTTTTAAGAATGAAATTATGTTCCCAAAAACAAAAAGTTTAAAAATTCAAATTTTATATTCTGTAATCTTTAAAAGCTCTATACAGAATTAGATGCAAAATAATAATTCTTAATCATTAATTACTAATTAATTAATTATTAACCATTATTAATAAAGTACGAAATTTAATTAACAGTATGGGAATAAATCAAAATTCGATGAACTGAATAAAGAAAATATTCGTTTGGACGTTTGGGAAGCATTATTTCGTCATCTCTCAGATGAAATTTATTCTTCAATTCATAATCAGTGTCTGGCAACACTTCGTATACTCAGGTAATAAACTTTTATTTAATTTATATTTTTATTTAGTTATTAAATTAAGTTTTTACAAAAATATACCCTCCTGCTAAATTCTCAATATTTAACACTAGAAGAATTCAAATTCTTATGTGTTTTTTTAAAATAGAATAATGTAATATCTATTACAAGGAAATTAAAATCAATTTATTTACATAAAAATATTGTTTTTTAGTCGTGACAAAACTAACTTGGACGACATAATCACCAAAGAAAAGCTAAACGCTGTACTAAAAAATGCGGGACTTGCAGAAACTCAAAGCAAGCAAATTCCTGATCGAGCGGGTAAATTAGTTTTTATTTATTTAGATTAATTAATTATTAGCTCATTTTTCATTATTAGAATAAAAAGTTTACTTTAATATTTTTATAGTTACCCTCGAAGCACAAAAACTGCTTTGTAATCTGTTATTCAACAGTACAAACGTACAAAAGATGATAGTAGATACAGCCTACTTAACACATCTTATAAAACGATTCAGTAGGCACAATGAAAGTCTTCCGCAAGAAATGAAATTATTCGACATTCGAATTCTTTTCTTAACGACTGCTTTGAACGTTCCAACAAGAAGTATCGTTAGAGATCAATTTCACGGCGACACGTACCTTATAAAAATGCTGCAAGAAATATACTCTCGATACGGATCGATTCCAATTAAGGTATAATTTTCATTTTCTCTTATAATAAAGTTTTTAAATAATTAATTTAAATTTAGGGAAATAATTTCCCTTGCAATTAAACTAGTTTGAGTGGTTTGCTAATTTTATTCAAGATTTATTATTTGACTGTTATTTATTATTTGACTCTTTACGTTAACTACAATTTCGGGAGTATTAATTAATAATCTGATTTTGCTTTAATTTGGAAATGATTGTAATTTATAAATAAGTTGTTGAATCGTATCATTACAGTTAAATTCAAACATGAATTATATCTTAATGAAAGGTATTATTAAATCTGCGGAATGGATTTCTTTTGTAGGAAGACAATGTTAATCTTGCTTGTGAAATTTTGAAAACCCTCTTCAATTTGTACATTCAAGTCGAAGATCTTACCAACGCAACGGAGGAAAAATATAGAAATCTAGTCTCGATTTCACGCAGATTAATTCTCTGTCAGTGTGAAATTAAAAAGGAAGAGCTTTGCAGGTGATTTTTAAGATGAAAGATATTGAGTACATTTTGGTTAAGTACTGAGATTAGATACAAATTTTTCAAAATTTTCAGCAACGTCGTTAATTTGATGACAGTGATTCCACCTAAATGTTATTCGTCCCTCATTCAACCTGTGCAAGGCGATAATTGCACCGATGTTTATGAAAATATGGACATGTCAGCAATTGCAGTTTTATTACAATTCTTAGGCGTGAGATTAGAATACAAAACAGACTTGATAGAAAACCTCTCACCGATTGTCTCTTGCCTAATAAGACTTGCAAAAGTAGAAAGACTTATGAGAAAATTTATGCGTCTACAGGTACGTATTTCATTTTAGAAAGCAGCTCGAACTTTTAAAATATGTTTTTCTTAATTTCTTTTTTTTTTGTTTCTTTTAGATATTACCACCCCTGAAGGATGTAATGAAAAGACCAGAGGAAGGAACTAGTCTGAAAGCTAAACTTTGTCAGCTACTAACATCTCCGATAACAGAACTGCGAGATCTAGTTGCGGAATTCTTATTCATTCTTTGCAAAGAAAATGGTATTTGAGATCAAAATTAAATTATTAATTTTCGTTTTCGTTGGACAAAATTTGTATTAATTATTATACATTTTTTAACAGTTAGTCGCATGATAAAATATACGGGTTATGGAAACGCGGCAGGAATGTTCGCAAATAAGGGTTTGCTCGGTCGCCAACAACCAAAAACGGAATTCTCTTCAGAATCTGAGGATAGCGAAACTGAGGAGTACACAAAATATAAAGAACAGTAAGATTTGCTTTTAGTTGGTTCCATTTAATTATGTATTCAATTTTTAAATTGTTTTTACGTTCTTAATTCAATGATTCTTAGTCGAAATCTTCAAGCGTTTTTCAATTCAAATATTAGATTTAAAAACTCAAGTATTTTTTTATTAGAAAGGTTTAAAATCTTGCATCGAGTTTTTCAGAATGACTTTAAAAAAATTAATTAACGCAGGATTAATCCAGTGACGGGATGTTACGAGAAACCAAAACCAAATCCGCTGGAAGGAATGACTGAAGAGCAGAAAGAGTATGAAGCCATGCAGTTAGTAGGACTTGTCGATAAATTGACAAGGTAAAAATCATTTTCATAACCATAGAATTTCTATTTTCAGAAAATTCCATTGAAAGGAATCTTGTTTCTTTCTTTTTTTTTTTTTTTTTTTACAGGGAGGGAGTAGTGCATCCTTGTCGAATTGGCGAAGATGGAAAGCCAAAACCAATAGAACACGTCCTCGAATTACAAAACGAACTTCCGAGGCAACAAATCAATCGCGATAGTTCGGATTCCGATTAATCAATTTTTTCCAATGTGTTCTTCAATTGCATGTATTTATGTACTTTAATTACATACTATTTATTTTTTTAAATCACTAAATTAACTTACGTTTCATACGAAGTATTATGCGGATGCATTTAATTTAATTGTATTTATGAACTTAATCTGTAGTTTGAAAACTCGTTTCAGAGCAATAACCAATCATGAAGCACTATGTTGATTGACGAAAGATTAAACTCTAGTTTTTTAATAAAACTGTTTTGTGTTCTCACTATACCTGACAATTTAATATTTGTATTGCTTTTAAAAGGCTTCAGGGATAATGAATAAGCTAATTTAAAGATTTTTTAACTTTCGTTTATTTATTTCATTGATCGTGAAATATTTCTATTTTATCCTAATTGTACAGGTATTTTGCTTAATTCCATCTCATGATACAAAAGACGGAGTAGATTGGTTTTATTTATTGCGCCTTGGGTTTTGGTGGACCCCAGTTGAAGAACATGAGAGGAGAATATATCACCTGCAATGAAACGAATTGTTTTTACTATGTACGTCTCCTTTAGTAATTTTTTGCAAAAGAAAAATGAAGGAAACGTGCTTTCTTTCAACTAACAAAAGAGACGAAGTTTAGAGTTTAATAATATATTGAAAATCTTAAAAATTATGCTAGATATGAAGAACTTTCATAATTCAAATGTCTTCAATTGAGAAATACATTCAATTTCTAGTCTATCAAAGTTTTAATAAAATTAAAAATATGTTGGAATTTCAACATATTTAGAATTTGAAAAACATTTTGAAAGGAACTGTTTCTTTTTGGCATACAATCTTGCAATTATCTTAGAAAATTCCTTTCTATTTGTAATTTTGAGGATGGGCAGGGAAAAAAATATATACGTACGAATCCTAATGTGCCAGTAATAATAGCGAGCCCTGCTGCTAGTTGCACATTATACAATTTCTGTTTTTCATCATAATTTTTCTGCCATGATCCTTGTGGGACTGGAATTTCATCCATGTGCGCATGTTTAAAGTCTGAGGGTGCATGAGACGAAGAGCGAGTTCCTGTTAACAAAATAAAAAAAAATAGAGAATCAAACTCGAATTTTCATAGAAATTACCAAATTTCTGTTCTTTTTTTCGAATTGAAAAAAATTACATTTTTCTCTTCCCCAAAAGTGAAAAATTCATCGAAAGTTAAATTCAAATAAAAACTGAGAAAACAAACAGAATAAATTTGAATGTCAAAAACAAGGAAGTCATTTGGAAAATTATTTCTGTAACTTTTTAAAGAACTTATGGAGCAGGTATTCAATTTAAATTTAGTTTGAAGATTGGAAAGATTACAATTTACAATTATAGTTTATCAGAAGTTTGAAATGTAGAAAATTAGGAAAATTTAAAACTCAACCATCAAAATTTTGAATTTCAAATTTGATTATTTTTAAACTTGATTAGGGAAATAAAAGTGAGTAATAAAACAAACTTTGAGAATGAAAAAATAACTGAAATTCAAAATCCTGGGATTTTAGACTCAAAGTGCTTGCTCATCGCACCATCTTAATGCTATATACAAGTATTTAAGTATAATAAAGTACCTGAAATTGGATTTTTTTCATCAGGAAATGGGTGGGATTTTACACAGGAAAAATTTCTCTGTGCATAACGGAATATTACGTAACTTTGATTACTGGACGAAAGGGAAGTTTTCTTCAGTTTACTGAAAATGACAGGAATAAAGGATAGGAAATCAAATGTAATCATCAATTCTCTTAAAACTAGAACATATTTTCACTAATCTAACTTCAAAATACCAGCAAAAAACGAAAACGGTTAACCTAACCTATAAATTTATCAAATGCAAAAAATATGGTGATTAATGGCCCACATCCACTAAAAATTGGAGATATGAATTTTTCAATAATAAAAATTCTTCTTGACATAAAAAAGAACTTGGCACATTCGCACAAAGCAGAAAAACAAGAAAATTTGTTAAATTGACTTACCATTTCGGGAAGCTCTTCGGACGATGGTTCTGGCAATTTGATGTAGCATTTTGTAATTGAAAGGACTAGAGCTGTTGAGATACTTTTTAATTAAATGATGAATTGATCTGATCAGTTACCTTGAATTGAATTGAATCTATGTAAATGCAAAATAGCCATTAATTGCCTTTGCCTTAGAAAAAAGATTACACCAGCCACCTAGAAAGGGAAACCAATGGTGTATTTTAACATTGTTTTAACATATCGTCCCGTCGGTAAAGTAAAGTACTAGATTATCTGGGTATACGTGCCAAAATACAAATTTTAATTTTTCTTTTTAAAAATCAGTTTTAAGGGATAAGTTTTGATAAAAATTAGACATTTGGCTATTTCCACATGGAGAACAAGAATACAGCTTCTTAAAAATCATTTAGCTTATTTCTTCCGTTTTATTATTATTGTATTAATTATAATTTTACTTAAAAACAAAATAAATAATTCTATAAAAAAAAATTGATTTGGACTTGAGAATCAGAGCACTTTTATTTTGTTTCCGGCTTTTTTTTCTTCTACATTTTCAACTATCCTACGATCAACGTTTTCGCAAGAATGGCTTCGACTTCTGGAATTAAAGAAAATAAAACAAATTAGATTTTTTAAACATTTTTACATTATTCACGAAATATTTGAAATTCATTTTAAAAAATCAAGTCAATGACTTATTGTTAAATGCATACAAAAAAAAATAAATAAAATTCATTAGTTTTTTTATCAGGATAATTAAAACTTCATGAATTCGTGAAATTGATGATCTATTTAAAAAAAAAACAGTTCTGATTTCCAGCATTAGTTTTTTTCAGTGATTGTTAGGTATAAAAAAAAGGTATAAGATATAAGATAAGATTCTGCTTTGGGTGATAAATCAGAATTAATGCAGATAACTAATTTTTAGAATAGAACACAGGAACCCTCTCAGGAAATTGATTAGATACTAAGAAACTGATATTTAATTTTATCAGGGAGTTATCCAAATAGCTTTATTTTTAAACAGATCTAATATCTTCTTGTGGTGAGCATTTCTCCCAGTCGTAGCGTAGTCTAAACAAATGCCATTGATCAAGACCACTTCTTAATTATAGCATCCGGATTATTTACAAAATTAACGTTAATTATTATTTTCTATTGAGTGTATTTGTTATAAATATATTATCTAACAATACGTCTTACTGTGCACTTTTTAAAATTAGAATTGTAAGAAAATATAACAGAGGGAGTATACAGAACTAAGAGCCAGCCTAGTCTCTGGATGCCTCAGTGTGATCGAGGACTGAGTCGAGAGCACTACTCGAACTGAATTGTTGTTCAGACATTCTTTTATTTTGAAAGAAAAATGGAATAAAAATTGAAAATCAGTTTTGATACTTGAGCAACAAAATAATTGACGATTTTGTTACATCCATGGTGACGCTTCTTTCGATAGTGAAAAGGATTCGTGTTGCTTAGAAACTGAAGTGTATCATTAAAAAAATATTTTATTCAATTTTAATATAGAAAAAAAGGGATTAATTCTTTGAAACTCAAGGTATTTATGCATCGTTACATAAATTTTCCATTTAAGCTTTTTAGTTTTTTCCACTCTTAATCTGCTTTCTGAAATTTGTTAAATCAGGATAGAATTAGATTTTTTTTAATCAAGAGTCTTTTGAACTTAAGAAACCTATTCTAAATCTTTTTATTTAAATTTAAAGCTACATTGAAAATTCAAAAGTGGAAACAATTTTTTTTTCAGGAACGTTATCCTAAAAAAATCAAAATGTCGGAAAAAGAGCAGACTTCAGAAAAATTGAAGAAGCTTGAATGTCCTTTTACTTGGGGACTGGAAGAAATTGATGAAATTGTCAAAAAACATGATGAGTCGAAGACACATGATGACGAGAATCTTGTTCCGATATTAAAACTGATGCGCTTGATAGTAGCAACTTATGAAAGTGTGTTGAAGCAAAATTTTACCAAAGCTCAAGAGAGTTTGAAGTTGGCGAAAGAAATATTGGAGGCCATAAAACAAGACAAGTAAGATTAAATTATTTTATTGGACTTAAAAACAAATTTAAACGTTTCCCAGAAATCCATAAAAAATATTTCTTTTTATTTTAAAAATAGTAGGTACTCCAAAAAGTTTAAATAAAAGAAAGTGCAGCTCAAAAATGTACTAAATCTCCTTTTTTCTTTTCAGAGATAAGGAACAGATTTCTCTAAAAGTCCTGGAGAATATTTTCAATGGTACAAAGTGCCACCTTGAAGGAAAATTAAATAATTCCGAAAACGTGGATGAGATTCTAAATTCTATCCACAAAATCGACTACGAAACAGATGCAAAAGCCAGAAGCACTCTTAATGGATGCAAAGCCTTGGCTTGGTCCAAGTACAAGGAAAGTGGAAAAAGAGGAACAGGAAAAGCAGTCGATTTTGCTAAACTGGCAATTAAGGACACGCCAGACTTTTCCGGATGGCACTTCATCCTCGGTAAAAATTTAAGGCGACAAAGAAGAGGGCCACAAATGTGCTCTACCCCTTGGCCGGAAGAAATGCAGGCCTTCCAAACTGCTTATAAATTAAATCCAGAGGACATTTATGGAGTCTACATTGCTGTCATTTATAAAGAGCAAAAAAAGTATTCGGAAGCTTTAGAAATGTATAAAAAAATATATAATACAAACCCAAAGAGCAGCACCATAAAACTTCGTCTTGCTCTTGGATTTATCCGAGCTCGAGAATCATCATTGCTTCCTTTAGCCAAGGAATGTTTAGATTTTGTCGAAGAAAGATCTCCTGAAGATTGCATGTACCTCCATTACCGTGGATTGTATCTGGAAGCCTACAAAAAATTCGGAGTAAATATTGTGTTTAAAAATACTTATATTAACTATTTTAACTGCCTGTAATTAAAAATAATTAAACTAAATTATTTTTCCATTTCTAGGAGGCTGCGCAGTATTATTTGAGAGCGTGTAAAGACGATAACTATGGTGCGGAGATGTCATTCTTACGCTGCAAATCAAAACAAAGGGCGAATTACGATTTCATAGGACATTTGCAAAAACTGCTGAAAAAATACGAAAAATTGGATGAGCATATTGAACTGGATTTATTGCTGCACATCGCAGGCACTTATTTTTTCCGCAAAAAAGACTTTGAAAGTGCAGCAAAATATTACTTAAAAGCTTTCGAGAAGGATCCAACTAGCAAACTATTCAAGGTTTGTTTCGATTTTTTAATTTTTTAATATTAATTGAGTTCGTAATATGTTTTGAATTTTGATTTGTTTTTTCAGAATCATATTTTCATACTTTCTAGTGGAAGCACCGATATCTTTTCTCTTCTGAAAGATAAGTTTATTCCCCAAGCAAATAGAAAAGACTTAGATTACAATACGAAACAGGCTTTGTTGAAATTGAAGGAGTTTTGCAACAAGAATGAACCGGATTTTGTAAGAAGCTTCCAGTATTTGCAGTTATAAGATCCGAAAGATTGGATCTTTTCGTACGAAATCCTAAAATTCGTTTATTCAATTAATCTCAAGGGTCTAGCATTGCGAAATATTTACTACTTTTCAATTTAATATGTTTTCAAGTTTGAAGAAAAAGTGCCTGTTAACTTCTAAAAGTTTTGATTGTATTTCCAATTTGTTTTGAGAATATTTGCTGGAAATGGAAAGTTTTTTTATCGGAATTAAGAAAACTGAACTTATTCATAAAAGAAGTTAAGTAATGTAAAGTTACGTTAAAACCAATTGTTGTATGTTTAATAAATATTAGTATTGAATATAAATATTGTTATTATATTTACTATTTATTACTGAAACTGGGTATACAAAATATCCTAGGAAATTTACAAAGTTTTCTTCAGCAAATTCCGCGTATTTGATTTAAAGAACTCGGAAAACTCAAATTTCGATGAAGGTAGATTTTTTTACGCAAAATACATGCATGATGTTAATTTATTAGGTCTTCATAAACCATTTTAAAAAAAAATTAATCCTTACAATAAAAATCGTCAGACCAGTTCGTCCTAAATTCCTAGATCATCATCAAGATCCTCTTCGTCATCGTCCAAATCCTCAGGTTCATAAAAAATAGTCGTCTGTTGGGGATTTTTAGCCGCAGTATAAGGTAAAGGAGTATTTCGTCTCTGCTCCATTTCCTGGTCATTCATTTCTATTCTAAAAGAGGCCTTAACATCTTTAGGAGGTTCTTGAATAGCTTTGCTCGATTTTCGACTTGAATCACTCAAAATTTTAGCAGACATAATTTCGTAAGTCCCAACATCTTGTGTCACAAGTTCCGACTGACGAAAAATACTTCCTCCAGGTTTTCTATGAGTATAAATTCCCTCATAAACGAAATTACTACTTTGTGCGATTCTGAAATGCTGCTCCAATCTCACGTAAGTAGTTCCAAAAGTTTCGATTCTTGGCACATTAAGTTTACCAAAATCTCTTCTATGGATACCAATTAACTGTTCTGCTTTTTCCTTGAGCTTTTCTATGAACCATATTGTTTTTTGGAGTCCGACTGATAAACTGAGAGTGCTCAAACAATTTATTATAACGATGGAGTTTTGTTGAAGGGTTTGGAGATATTGTTGCAGTTTTTCTGTTAGGGAATCTGTCTCGTTTACTTTTATGGAATAAAAGTCCGTCAGGTTTACGTTGTTTAATTTTAGGGAATTGAATTGGTTGGAGTGAAGGTGCTTCGGACTTGAGAATAGAAGCATTTCTACTTTGTTGTTGGGTTTTTTCTTCTCCCACATTTTCAACCATCCTGTGATTAACGTTTCGGCAAGTGTGGCTTCTACTCCTGGAAATAAGGAAAATAAAAGTTAAATTAGGATTCTAGACTATTAACCTTCACCTATATAATTTTATATTCAAAAGCACTCATTACCTTGATTATAATTAATACAAATTTAAACGCTGTACATTAAGAACCTGAAATTTCTAGGTTATGTTGGACAATCTTCATTTTTACATTATTCATAAAATCTTTGAAAACCATTTTAAAAATTCTAGTCATTGACTTAAATAAATACAAGAGAACAATTAAATTTATTAGTTTCTTTATCAGGATAAAGAAAACATCAAGAATTCATGAAATTGGTTACCAAATGAAAAAACGATTCTGACTTCCAGTATTCGTGGTTTTTGGTGATTAATTGTTAGGAATAAAAAAAATAATGTACATTTTCTTACCTTCATCAACAATGATGAATTTTGATCCGTCAAGAAGAGGTAAAAACTGGATGTTTGACATTTTTTTTATTGTTGATTTATTTAAGTTCAACAAGTGTTTGTCGCTGTGATGATCCGACGCGTTTACAAATAAAAGCGATAGTGAGGATCTCTGGTGAGCGCGGCAAAAGGCTAAGAATTCA